>JAMKCH010003116.1:0-57548 GCA_023653785.1 Ophioderma brevispina
TCGGCCTGCACGGTTGCGAAGTGATGTTTGTAACAGTTCCCGTAGCAAAACTGCAGTGGTGGTTTCCGACTTGCGTCTGCAAAACTGGATCACTTCTCTTCCAGTTTTTCCATACGATTACGTCAGAAAAACTGCGCTACCAAAAGTCATGCAAAATATATCAGAAAAAAGAGGTATTAATATCGTATTTATGTTTGATGGGGTATAAAATATATTGCTCGGTGGTGTATGACAGATAAGGCATGAGTGGAGTGCATTCGGGGATATATTGCATGGTTGGACGCATTAACCCCCGTCTACATGAGCCATTTTTGTAAAAAACTGCCGAACGGGGGGGTGCGTTACCCACCCCCCTGTGATTTTCTTTACTGAACACCCGATTCCTGTAAATTTGGTACCAAAGGATAGCTTAGAGTTTTATTTCCATTGGTACCAAAATAAGTACCAACATCCCATTATGACGTTCACATGGACGTCATTATGTTGAGGGAAAGTCCGAAAATATGAATATAGGGTGAAAAATTTGATATTTCGCCAATTTTAGCGACTCAAAACAAACCTTATTATAGCTATAATATGCTTTCATTATATAAAAAAATCCATTTCCCCATCAAGTAGAGTCAAAAACCGCATGGAGATCTGATTTCCTAGACTTTTGGCCGAAAAATGAATTTTTTACTGTGGGGGTCTATGGACAAATGGCCCAGGTTTTGCTGAACATGCTGAACTTTATGACGTCATGTGAAGTAATTCCTAGGCAGTTGGTACTAATTTTGGTATCAATGGAAAGAGGAGGGGACCATAGCTATCTAATTGGTACCAAATTCAAGTGTCGGTGATTGTTTTCCTGGGTTGTGTTAGGCATGGCTGGTACTTCTCTACGAAGGGGGGGGGGGTGGTTACAACCCCTATCAATCACTTTGGGATCACCCTGTATCTGAACATATACCCCGGTGGCTGTTTGTTTTTGGATTAAGGAGCGTACATGTCTGACAATTACAGAAAATAATTGGCCACCAAAAAAGGGGGGTTTTAGCAAGCCGGGGAAAAAAACCTGAAGGGGGTGGTACATCCCCCCCCCCCTTCGGTAGACGGAGGGTTAATAAAGTAAAAAAGTGGGAATGAAGCGGGGCCACTGTGAGCATTCGCGCTAAAGCGCTCGTTCTCACAGGGGTCCCCCCCAATGATATGTTAATGTATTAATTCGTCCAACTATGCAAGTATTCCCGAATGCACTCCAATCTTGCTTATCCTATTACAAAATCGATGAAGGAGGTGGTGAAATCTTTAGACGGATTAAACTCTTAAGCGTTGCCATAATTATCGAATCGTTGCAAGTCTTACTAATCACAATCCTTATAATAAAAATGTTTTGTATGAGCGATAGTTATTAGTTATGCGACCTTTCAGAGGCTTGGTCTTTCTGATACCATATATCATAAATGATCATAATAGAAGTTTGGATTTTACACCAACTCTCACTATAAAGCTCATGCTTAGAGGTAAAAGCAAAATCTGAATAATGTAATGTGGGATGTCCACTCGAGTCGAAGGTCCAAATTAACTGTTGATATGATGTTTACATGTCGCCCACAAATTTTAAATCTCTAACCTGTTTACATTTAACATGTGGAGTGATAACAACAATTGAAATCACCTAGTAAAAGAATTCTTTTATCTTCAACAGACAGCATTGTTAACATGGACAGATAACTTGTTTGCGAAAACATTATTCTTCCCATCAGGATTATTAAATGAGCAGAGAAAAAATTGAAGTGTGTGAGGTTTGGCATAATTTCAACCCATATGCATTCAACTGACTCATCACTAAATTAGATCATCCTTCTTTTATGGTAATCACAAATATACCCCAACTAGCAACCACGCCGCCGCCTCTCGTACCGATCACGCATTAAATAATTGAAAACCATCAATTCTTGAACTCACTGTACATCTTGTGTGATCGCCACATGTTTCATTAACACAAATGATCTCAAAATTATCACCGCAAATATACTGAATTGTCAAAGTTTACTACTGAGACTTTTCTATATTAAGATGTGCAAATTTGACAAATAGTTAATAGTGAAACAACATTGATATCATGCTATGGGATGACACTATTTCATGTGTTGCAAAACAATTCAGGGATCATTTAAATGTTGTTTAAACTTGATTGCAACTATGTATTTGTTTAGAAACAAGCAGCTTACTCTTTTTGATCCATGCCTATATATATGATTGTTACATAAATATATAGTTTAATCAAAATTGCTACGTAAAGAAAGGGACGCAGCCTCAATTGAAAATGAACAAGGACAATTTAAGAACTATGAAACCTTATCCAAAACCCAAAATCGAGAAATAAATTGAGGTTAACCAAGTATACAATATAAACTCAATGAAAAAATCCGCAATCTCACAATATAAATCCGAGATAACTAAAAACCGTAACAAGAGATAGGATAGGAGTCGAATGAATGAAAAAGGAAATGACCTAGTTAAGTTCACGATGTCAATCTGAGAGAATATGTTAACTAGTAAAGGAAATTGTGAATGATTCAGTGGATCTTTTTATCTTTACATAAGTGTTACACTTTTGTTTTCTATTTTATTTTGGTGAAGCTGTATTCAAACACCTGCTGTGTAAAACCATGAAGGAAGTGTATTTGATTCGTGTCAGCATGTAACGTAAAGACGTTGTTATAAAGTGGTTCAGCTGCGTACAGCTTCTGTTCATGTTATAAGTTCAGTCTATAGGCTGAAATGAGACGTGAAAACCACAAATCATCGAAGTAGTTGTAACTCGTTAAATAAAAGAAGCGTGCAGCGAGTAGATCACTCATGATCTATAATGTGAGCTACTCCATGTCAAGAATAATGAATACCATCGCTGTTTGCTGCTTATTTTTGTAGGTCATAGCACATAATAATGGGTAAAAATCGACTGAAGATCGCCTCTGAACTTGGACAACATTTTAATGACACCAGAGGGAAATTCAAAAAGGAAGAAAGACGAACAAAAGTCATGAAAGAACAATTTTTGTGCTGAACTAAAATCCGTAAAGTATTGCTTAACTGCATTTATATTTAATTAACCACTTTTTCAACAAAAAAAAAGTCAATCGTATCCAGCTGTAACCTCCGCGAGTATCAAAATAGACTATATTAATTGAATTATAAAGTGAAACAGTAAATATGGTTTGATTTGGGATAAAACTCGTCACATAACCCCTTTTTGGGACACCCGGTAAGGAGCTTTTGAAATTGAAGAAAAATGGGCTATTAGTTTAAAAATAAACCAAATCTAGAAAAAATTACGTAATTCAGTAAGAAAATCCAATATGTTTGCAATGAAAGAAATGATTGGGTAGGAAACATCTGAGAAATGTCAGCGATTAGCAAATCAATATATTTCAAGAAATATCGTCGTATCTCCAGTCCACTTGGCTTCTCTGTCTAGCATATTTGTTCATTTGAAATATCCGCGATATGGCAAAACTCAAACCCTTTTAATAGCATATGTATACAGTGAAGAATGTTTTTTTTCATATGCAATTATTTAACTCACAAAATACATGCCCATTTGTGCTTTGCCGAAGAAGGAGAAAATAACAAGCAGTGTAAACGGACTACTATCGTGTTTAGCTTAAACCAAACACGTCAGCTCCGGTTGCGATGCACTAATTGTGAAGAGATTGTTTTCCCTTGCACATCACACATAATAAACATCAGCATTTGGTATCAAATTAAGCCCGTTTTCCTTAGGCTCACGCTCCAACCATTACATACTATTTTTCAATACCATTTCTTATACTTAATTAAATATCTGGGGAAACAGATATTCAATAGATATACCACCTATTGAAAAGACTACGTATTTTGCATGACTATCAATGTTATACTTTTAAAAACAACGTTTTATATATATGTGAGCACGCTCTTGGCAACACTCAAATAGCGAAATTGGTTTTCATAGAACAAGGGAAAGCAATAGTGTTCATTTTCAAATTTAATCAACAGCTTCCTTCATTCAAGCCTGGTAAATAAATATATCAAATATCAAATAGCATGATTAGCTTTAGCTGTATTTATAACAATTTTAGAGAAAACAGAAATGCACTCTAAATAGCTCAAAACACTATACACGTATCATACCTCACATCAAACCAAAATGAAAACTAGATCTGAAGACGGATTTGAAAATAGTCGAGATGGAACCGATGACTTTACGACCCGGTGGTGTTTGTCGAAACCAACACTTGAGAGTGTTACTTTGGCCCGGGCTTGTTGTCATTTGATTGTTTGACCTATAACATGATTTATAAACGAGGGCAACAAAGTCGGAATCACATTGTCATTGCAGGAGAAGCGTTTTGTGTTTCATTAGTTGTGAGTTTTCGATGGAAAAAAAATTCAAGATAAAACGTATATTTCCAACTTAGTCCCGATTAATTAGAAGTGATTAGCTAATTAAAGTGGCCTAACTACACACGTGATTTCCCATGTATGTGCAACAAAGTCATATCTACCAGTTACAACTTTGTTGGCACTCACAAAATTCAATTTTTTCGTGCCACAAGTCGTATCTACATCTAATTAGACCTAACTTTGTAGCCTAAAATATAACTCTGCAATAATTGAGCCTTATACTTGAATATGTGAAATTATGCGTATTCTTTACTTTTTGTAAAATAAGTATAGAGCGTAGCATTGAGTTGTAAGCAGTGGTAATACATTTTTTGTTTATATTATTCATGGTTTTGTGCCAAAATATTGCATAAATTTGGTAAAAAAATGACAATTCACTTTGACAAAATTTTTGGGGATTTTTTGTTTTCACACTTTGTAAAACATCGCTTTACACAAATAAACGCGTATCTACCTAACTATTTTTCCCGTGTAGTGCAATAAATTCGTATCTACCAGTTCCGACTTTGTTTCACTCAACAGAAATTCCCATTTTTGAGTGCAACAAGTTGTATCTACACCTAACTAGGCCACGTATAGCTTAATAACTCTGCATAAATTGAGACTGCCACTTGAAATGTATATCAAGATTATGCGTATGACCTCCTTTTTCATAATAAATATAAAAAAAAATCAAATTTCGCCAAAATGCTCGTTACGACTTTGTTGCACTTACATGATGAAAATATTTATTCCTCGTGAATTCTGTAACCTTTTCGCCTCTTGGATTTTTGCACTCGTTTGACTGGTATCACTGCTGATCAACTAAGCCGCCATCAAAGAGTTCAAACTGTTGGCGCTCGTCTTATGTTAGAAGGAAGGATGAGATATTAACTCCCAATCTCATCAAGCTTCACTGGCTGAATTCCCAATCCATCATAATTGGCTGTTTTGCATTCCGTCATTTGAAGGGACTCTGCCAGATAGAACCTTTGACCGTTTTTGTGTCTTTATCAACCTTCCCGCGTTCTTATATCTCACCGAAAAACTGCTCAAATTTCCGAGTTATGGTTAGGACCATTGGGGGTGACGCCGTGCGGGGCGCCTGATATTTTGAATATTCCACGGAATAATTATTAGTTTTGGGTGCTTGTATATACACATAATTTGTCAATTCATACAAACAATCCGGCAAAATATCAGGTGTTGGAATGTTGGGTGCGATTGGGTGGTTAAATTTTATGTCCGACCCATGGACACACAACGAATGAAATGAACGCATTCGCGTGATTTAAATAAACAGCCTCAATGAAACATCTTTTCACCTAAGCGCGATTGCATTATGAGAAAAAAGAGTATCTGCGCACAATGATCCAGTGCACTATTATTCCCCTACCCCCTCTAACAATACATCAGTTGTGCACTACCGATTAGTGTATCAATGCAAAGCGGCACCCACAGATGTGAAGAAGCGGAGCAGCCATTGCTTTCTATGTTGGTACTCTATGTTTTTCCTTTGTGTCGGCAAAACTGCGAGACGATGAATTTCTAAGATGACGTAACGTTTTGCCTCTCTAATCTATATAGAAACCCTCTTTGGTTTTGACAGTCGTGAACGCTCGGTCGATTTGCTGCCCCGGTCGTTTGGAATTCACTTCCAAACAACCTTCGCAATATCCCCACGCTCTCTAAATTAAAAAAAAGTTGAAACTCATCTCTTTCATCAGCCTGATTCAAAGATTTTAATATTTTTTTAGTGTATGTTTTTCATGTTACTGTGCGCTCTGAAGTTCTTTGAAGATTTTCCGCCTTATAAGATAATTTATATTATTTATTATGGACCAACTGACAGGGGAAGTGGAATTGGCAGAATACATCCGCCATGCCGGAGAGCGAGACTTTTTTTAACTCTCGCCGTCAAGAAGCTTGAAACCTTTAGCAAGGTCATCTAGACACTCAAAACTATTCGTTATTTTAATCCTATGAGCTCCACCAATAATTTGCACCATTTTTTATCCAAATCGGAGCTACTCTAAAATTTGACCCCGTACAACTGAAATTGATCCTTTTTATTGTTTTTTTTTTGCTGTTTTAGCCTTTAACCCTCCTCTTACCAAGGGGGGGGGGAGGTTACCACCCCCAGTGAACTTCGCTCCGGTGCGCTAAAATGCTAAAAACTTTCGTAAAAAGCTTCTAGGTAATCGTTCTCTCATTCTTTCCGGTCATTTCAGCGAAAAAAATGTGAAGGTAGCACCTTCACCGGGGTTAGGGTATGCCGTCAAAGTCGAAGGGTAGGGGGATGGTTGCCACCCAAGGATATTTTATGGTGCATTTGTGAAAATATTATGCACAGTATGGCTCTAAAACTCTATGTTTATGTAAAACTAGCCAAATGCCATCATTTAGAGCTGAAAACCGCATGAAATCCGATATTTCTGCGACTTTTAGCGCAAAATTGGATTTTCGCCTTTTTTCGGTGGAAAATGCCAATTTTGCCGACTCGCGGACTTGATGACGTCATTGTGACGCCATACTAGGTATGTTGGTACTTATTTTGATATCAATGGAAAGAGGAGGACCATAGCTATCTATTGGTATCAAAATCATAAGCATCGGGCGCTTTATAACAAATTCTCGAGGGGGTGGTAACCCCCTCCCCCCCCCTGGTAAACCGTGTTACAAAAAAAGGCTTGGTAAGACGAGGGTTAACTCTGAAACTTTAGGCTGAGTGTTCGGCAATTGTCCAGAAGTACGAGAAAAATTGCGGGGAAAATATTATCAACATTTTTCGTTGTGGTTCTTATAATGTCGAAAAAGATGGGCTGGGGTGCTTTTATTTTTGATTTAGGTTTCCTGGTTCGGGTATAACCGCCGCCATTTTTACCTAAGAGCAGGCGCGCAAAATACAAATGTCATCAATTCTCTTTCTGGTGGTCTCAAAATATCACTCTCATTCTTGTCCCAATAATTTTCCAATATATGTTCATTTAACAAAACATTTTACAAAGCTCACTTTAGGAAGGAAAAAAAAAACTCATTTAGTTCATATCTATAATGAAATTACAATGACAGTTTTTCTCGCCTCAGTGTCTCGCCTTCATAAAAACAAAGGGTGAAAAGGGTATAATTGAAGAGTTTTGTATAAAGCTTTAGATCAACAATTGTTTCAAGCGTTTGACTTATTATAGGCTGGAGAGAAGTTGTCAAGACAAGATTATTAAATTGTAACAGCGTTATTTTAAAACTGGAACAACATCACTTACTCACTACTTCCAAGCGTCTGTGAATGTAGAAGTAGCCTGAGATGAATGGCTAGTTAAGTTAACGAGCAATGTAAGACACAGAACTCAGTCGCTCTAAAAATCAAAATCGCACATTAAATATCTTTATGCGATATTACGATAAAACCACTCATATAGAAGACAGGAGCCAAGCTATTGTTTACTTACTTCAACGGGAGTGCAAATTAATCTTCGTTGAATCATTTTGTATTTTAAAATGACCTTTTTCTTAGCTCCCAGTGCATCAATATACGTAAATCAGTACATTATGCCTAGAATTAAGTGGTTTATTTCTTTGTTGCGTTTCGGTTTTGTATCTCCTATTTTAAAATTCTTTTTTAATCGACAATCCTATAGATGAAACAGAATTGTTGCAATCACGGTAAATTTTGGGGCAAACTCAATATTACTTCATTGAGCGATTACTTCCATTTAATTCATAATTAAAATTGATTTGATTGTTATGAATGTACGACCAGGTTAATTACTCACATCAAGAACAATGAATCATTGCTGACGATTCATAAGTTACAATTAAAACCTGTTTGTTTATATCGTCGTGGTCACGACATAGTGTCGAATCTGATTTTTTGGTCAAATTGAGTTAATAGTTGATTCTGGTTGCATTTTATGTACTCTTTAATTGTACCCAAAAATAAAAGTGAAATTACATCTCCTAACCAAAATAGCCGCAGTCGAATAACACGTATTTGTATAAAACGGGTTTCACAACAATCGAATACGTATTCGATAGCTTTACGTGTCCAAATATCTCAAAGCACACAGATAAATTGTGAACGAATACGTATTCGCTGGGACAAAGATTGCTACATCAGTGATCAAAATCGATAATAGGTCTATCAAGATTTAAGGCAATCGGTGAAATTTACCTTTCTATACTTCATGAGGGATTGGTCATGTTATTTCACATTTTAATTTTTGTGTTTTAATTATGTTACTTGTACTTGAAACCTACGGTCTGTGCGTCGTGAAAAAGAATTATCCAAGTTTTGTAGTTTTAACATTTGTACAAATACACCAAATTTATATGTTTTTTTTTGGGGGGGGGGCATAGTGACATTAACCCTCGTATTACCAAAGGGGAGGAGTTGTAACCACCCCAGGTAAACTTTCCCTCGGTGCGCAAAAACGTTAAAAACGTTCGTTAAGTCTTCCATATAATTATTTCACATCCTTCTGCTAATTTTGGCGAAACAAATGTGAAGGTAGCACCCTCACCGGGGTTAGCGTCGAAGTCGATTTGTGGTAGTGGTTCTACTACCTCTACTATACCCATTATTGAAAATGCAGCATTCTGATTGGTCAGTTTACTGCCCATTATTCTGCATTAATGAGCCGCTAATGCATTTTCTTATCATTTATTTTCAATAATCAGCATACAAAATACACATAAATAAGGCATATTAACTTAAAACCTACTTTCTAAATGCAAAATAGTGAATTTCACTCTTTTAGAGTGACTACAGGGCCCACTCCGAAAGAGTGAAATTTCAAACCCTTTGAAGAGTATGTTTTTGTTCAATTTTTTTCTTGATAATGTAAAAAAATAATAAAAATTTGTCATTTTGTAATAATCAAGAGAAAATTTGATCAAAAAAAAATGTTTTTGAAAGGTGTGGGCCCTGTAGTCACTCTAAAAGAGTGAAATTCACTCTTTTGCATTTAGAGAGCATACAAACAAACAAAATAAAATCAAGTTTTTTTAGTTAATAGAATAAAAAAATTGTAGTATCATCTATGGGCTCATAATGTATCCTCGGGCGGGAAAAAATAAAATTAATGGGCGAGTTTTTCCGACCTCGAGGACATTATTCCCCTATAAATGATACTGCATTACCCTTTAGTTATTAGTTCATTTGTTTTAATAGTGTGCACTGTATGGCTCTAAAATGTTGATTAAAAACTAGTAATTTCCCATATCATTTGGGCCAAAACCCGCATGAAAAGCCAATATTCCTACCTTTTTTTATGCAAAATTTCATTTTTTCATTTTATACTCTGATGTGTGTCTGTGGAAATGACCACTTTTGCCAACTTGTGAACTTTGGCGTCATTATGACGCCATACTAGGTTATGTTGGAAGCAGTAGAAAACGGTGGACCAAAGCTATCAACTGGTACCAACATCGAAATCATCTGTTGCTTTATAATAATGAATTCTCGGGGTGTTTAACACCCACCCCTTAGTAAACCGTGTTACAAAAATAGACTTGTAACCATATTGCGAAAGTTTGATTTTCTTTGATGTTAACTTTGATATTCTGCAAACTAAATAATTACTAATATATACATCATTTTAAAAAAACTCGCCTTTCAGGAACAAATTGATATTTTCTTTGGGAAGGTGTTTGTATAAGCGTTAGTGCCCTCTAAATTGTCTAGATTATGTTAGATTTTATGAGTATATTACCCATTTAATTGTTAATTCGTTTCAAGTTTGGTATATATTTTAAGCGTGTACATTACTTTAAAAGATAGGAACTATATATATATGTAATGAGAAATTTAAGAAAACTAGAAAATAGACCATTTTTATCCTCCAAAATTTTTTGAGTTATGAAACATTCCAGTTACAAAAATATTTTCTGAGCTCAATTTTTGAACAGTTGTAGCCAATATTTATTGTGTGTTACAGCATGCATACTATTTATTATTTTTTATATAACATGCACTACAATGTTTGTGTCCCTTCTAATGTATTTACTCTTGAAATTTATGTTTTTTTCTGCAAAAATGAGTTAAAACATATTGGCGACTAATTAAAGATATTAATTTTAAGGAGCCAAATTTGTAAGAGGTTGTAATTTTCTGAATTCGGTGGTCATCGTGGTCAGTCTGCGCTATATTTTACAACGAACGATAATGCAACAGTGAAAGCTTCCCACTTTAACCGCTTATGGAAGTCGTTTGTATAAAATTTGCATGGTTTGTAACATAAACACAATGCAATAGACATCGTCATCATCGTCGTCTTCATCATCATTAGACATCGTCATCGTCGTCATCATCATCATCATCATCATCATCATCATCATCATCATCGATCAGTAGCATCATTGTCGTCGTCAAGCTCGATGTTTCCTTATTTCATCGTTATTGCCACCATCATCACCGCCATCGTTATTCTTATCATCGTGGCATCATCTGCATCATCATTTTAAAATAGTAAAAACCCGTAGCTATAGAAATCTCACCATACCAACATTAGAAATGAACGGGTTCATGCAGTCGAATACGTATTCGACTCCTTAGAGCCCCACGAATCAAATATTTGGGGTTTGACAAACAATCGAACCACATTCAGTGGCCATTTGAATAAGAAAACAGTTGTTTCTTGGTATTTTAATACTGTCTTCAGTTAGTAACCATTCATGACTTTAACATACACCACTTAAAACAGCCATTTCCTTTTATTTCATTTAATTACACGCATTCATAAGTAACTCAAACTTTCAAACGCCGTTTTCTCAGAACTAGCATTTATGCTGATTCGACACTATGCAGAACCCACGACGATATCTAAAACATATGTCTAACCGCACCATTGCGATAATTTAATTGTGTCTTTATGTCTGTAGTCAGGTTATATATGCCATCAAAGCATGTTTCCGAATTCACATGCAAGGTTATGTGTAGTTAAATTTGTCCTCAAAATAAGGTACTGAACGTTTGAAGTCACAGTTCTGTTAGGATGTGTCCTCCCCGCCAAAAAAAAAAAGATGCACGATACAGAACATCATAGACGTGCTTTAAAGGGAACGGCCACGCTATTTTACATATCTTCAGCGTTGATGCGGATAAGTTACAAATTATTGTCTGTGGCCGCCATGTTGGGCTGAATGTGTTGATAGTTTAATGGACCAAAACAGGTGTCCGTGGAATTTCTGTCATATATATTGTGTCCCTAATAGAAAAATAGCACCTCACCGGGATGGTAACTGCAGCTGGGAAAACAGTTGAATGACGCGAAAAAAAAATCAATAACAGAATAGAGAAGGGTTTCGGTAATTCAGTGGTTTCTTTTTTCTGAACTCATTGTATGCTGCTTGTTACAGAAGTTCAACATTGCGTCCTTCACAGACAATATTTCGTCACTTATTTCTATTTCATATACTGATCCTGGTATCTGATAGTGATTTTAATATTTGTTGATAAAACCGTAAAAGGAAATTGTGAAACATAATATGAAATAAGACTTTGCCTGTCGTTCCTTTTAAAAATTAAATATATATGTGGAGCCTTGACGGCTTAAAATGTAACAAATCCTCGGTAGACGTTTCATATAGAAGTCCCATTGATGCAAATGAGGTATTACAATTGATTCCGTCATGCGCTGTATGACGTTGTGCAGTAGTGCTTGACGGAATGAATGGCACTACCTCATTTGCATCAATGGGACTTCTATATGAAACGTCTACCAAATCCTCTCATAACGTAACAATAAACAGGCATACCGCAACCTCTTCGTTAATGAACTGCACAACTTTACTTGCAAGCAAGCTCGTTCAATACGAGATTGATCAGTGATGCCTGACGTCTGCAACACAGCCTCATCTTTGGCCCTAAGTTTCTAAATCACGATAGACATTTATCGCTGCAAATACAAGCGAGCACGAGTTCCACTGCAATTTTGAATTTTCCGCGCAAAGTGATGTTCATAATTTGCTAGTTCCTGACTGTATTACTAACTTTAAATAGTTATAAATGGTGTCTAAAATGAGATAAAGTTCCAAGCCAGTTGTAGTATAAAGCAAATTTCTGATAAAAAATAGTAAAAGAAAATATAAACAATTTTCGCTCCGACATATAGCTGGAAATCACCGCATCGCAACCACGCTGTATTGTTAACAAAATTGAACTCCATTGTCCACAGCTGTTGATTTGCAGCCAGAGTCGCCCCGTAAATAGTCATATCGACCAACCTGTTAACAACACGTCCCATTTTCTCGGCATTCATTACCGTTACAATAGTAATTGTAGCGTCCGTTTTAGTAGGACTTGATTATAAAATGCTAGTTCCTGCCTGTATTACCCCAAGTTCAATATTAATTTGTTAATATTTTGAAAGCCAATATCGGTACGGTTCAATGATAGAGGTCTCCGCCTTGATAAACTTCGCTAAGTGAACATTTTTCAAAGTGTTTTGAAAGGGTAATCTTCACTAATATTTTTACTCAACATAAGTTCCAATTTGGATCAAATTTGAAATTTATTTTCTTGATTTGAAAGGATGATCAACAAGAATGGTTCTTTAACTAACTGCCTGTACATTTTTGTACAACGTTTTTGTAAAGTCAACAGATACGAGTGGTTTTTAGATCACTAGTGCAAATCACTAGGCAGTCTACCCAGAGGGGGCAAATTTCCAAGTCGTCCCGCCAGAGGGGGCAAAATTCGTAAATCGTCCCGGTGATTTGCTCCAATTAGGTCTGAATGTGACAAAATGCGCGAAAATTGCCGAATTTACTTTCATTTTGCCCAAATTTGGCCTGAAATTGGTTGAAATTCCCCAAAAAGATGGATAAAAATGCACATTTTGGACCATATCGTCCCGCTTTTTTCAGAACCCACAACCTGCCCCCTGCTCCCCGTTCGGTACGCCACTGGTGCAAATCTAATTAATATTCAAAATCCACGTTGATTGTGCATACGGGGAACGTAAAATAAAGCCTTTCTAGACCTCTGCGGCCTGCCTGTAAATCTGAGGAAAAAAAGTGACTGACGGTGTACTCTGCTTGTAAAATAACTCTAAACTCTTAATACCTCTTGTTGTACTAATAGGTGAGCGGCAGATAGGCGTTTTGAATCGACTTAATTACCCCCCGGAGGAACACATTTTTGAGATCTCATTTTGTTCAGAAAAATGTCTGTTTCAGATTGCCTGTTGTAGTGACTGAAGTGGTGCATTTCCACAACAATCGACTTTTTGCCAATTCCAGAGCTTTTTTGAAGCAAAATACCCAAAACTCTTTTTTTTTCTTCATAAATTGGCTTTTACAACACTAGAAAGATACTTTGTATCAAATTAAAGGTATTGACACATTTCATCATTAAAACTTCTAATTTGAAAGACACATTTGCTATGACATGACCACAATAATGAGCAAAGGTCACAATTGGGTTAAAAAGTTATTTTTTGGGTATTTTTGGGAAACTTTCCATATAATGCAGAACCCCTTGTACAAAAGGGCAAAGTGGTTTCTTTTGTTTGTCAGAATGTCTAGTTTCCAATTGACCCATAAAGAAAACCAAGAAGTTTTCGTTGCCATGGAAAAGGATTTTTGTTGAACCATGTATTTTGTCCCACTTTATTACATTTCTGCTAAAATACCCTGTCCCACCCCGATATATAGATGTGGCTTCCATTAAAAAGATCTATATGTTACATAACGACATTACTTTTGTATCAAGGAAAAATTTTTTATTTCAAAATCAAACCTTGAAACCCATTTTTAACCTATACAAGTCCACACTGGTACATGGTCGCAATATGGCCAAAACTGTATTTTTGATATTTTAAAAAAAGAAAAATTTTAATAAAATTGAAAAATGCATTGCAAATGGCTAAAAGAGCATTAAATCCAAAAACATTATGAACCTTTTTGATATATCTCATTTTGTTCAGAAAATGTATGTTTCATATTTGCCCTGTTGTAGTTGAACTGAAGTGGTGCATATTCTGTTAAAATGTCACTTTTTGCCATTTCAGAGCTTTTTTTAAGCAAATGACCCAATCGGTTTTCTTCTATAAACTTGTCATTTTACATACTAGAAAGATATTTTGGTATCAAATTAACGGTAGGAAAACTTATCATCATTTATCTATACTTGAAAGACAACTTTCTCAAAATATGACCAAATACGGGAAAAACGTCACAATTTGGGCTAAAAACATATTTTTGGTAGTTTTTTTTGGAAACTTTTCCCTATAACTGCAAGAATCCAATGTACAAAAGGGCAAAAAAGACTCATTGTTTTGATGTAGAGTGTCTACGTTCACATATAGCTAAACAACCAAAAAGACAATCTGTTGCCATGGAAACAGATTTTTATTAAACCAAACATATTTGCTCTTTATGACATTCTGCTAAAAATAGCCCTGTCCCACCTCACTAAATATAAATCTGGCTCTAATATAAGGTTTATAGTTTCCATACCAGAAACTTGCTTTGTTACCAAGTTGAAGTATTTACACACTTTAATCAAAAAGTAAACAATTGAAACCCATTTGAAAGCTAAACCAGCCCAAATAAGGTAACCTTTGTCAAATTGGGCAAAATGTAATTTTTTGGTATTTTTTCATTCAAGAATCTTTGCAATGGCCAAAAGAGCCTTAAATTAAACATTTTATGAGCTCATGCGCCAAACCTTTTGAGATATCTCGTTTTTGTTTAGAAAAATGTCTAGTTTCAGATTTACCCTGTTGTAGAGAACTGTTGTGGTGCCAGGGCTGTACGCAGGGTTTTGGGGGGGGGGAGGGACTCAAAAGAGTGACTCTTTTTGGTAAAGTGGACATAACCCTCATAAAATGTTCCTTTTTTTGGACTTTTTTAAATATTTTATCGCCAAAAGTGGACATTTCAAATTTGTGTTTGAAGTTTGTACCTTTTATTAAAAATATCAGCAAAAAATGGACCTTTCCCCTTTGTGGAATTTGAACCGCACGGCCCCCCCCCGGCCCGGCGTCGCGTGGTACGGGCCTGAGTGGTGGCATTAGTCTTTAAATTCACTTTTGCCCAATTCAGAGACTTTTTGAAGCAAACTAACCATATCTGTTTTATTTCTATTAAATTGGTATTTACACACAGAAAATAAGTTTTGTATCAAATTAAAAGGTATTAACTCCAATTTGAAGACAAATTTTGCTATATACATACAGATATGAGAAAAAGGTCAAATTGGGGTTAAAAAATTGAATTTTTTTGTATTTTTGAAACCGTCCATATAATGCAAGAAAGATTATTTTAGTGTCAATCACGGGTATTAAAATTTACGTCATACATTAAACTTGAATATGAAAAACAATGTGCTCCTAATATGACCAACTAAGGGGAAATGTCAATATTTGAATGCTACAAAATGATTATTTTTGCATTTTGGGATCTCATTTTGTTTCAATTTGTTTTATGAATGTTCTAGTTTCACATTTGAACTAAAAGGAATCCCAAAGAGGGTGCCATTGGGCATGAACGGGACTTTGTTGAAACCATGCAATTTGCGTAATTTATGCTAAAACTAGTCCCTGTTCCACCACCCCCCGCCCCCCCCCCCCCCCCCCCCCCCCCCCCCCGCCACCCCCCCCCCCCCCAAACAAAAACCCGCCCCCCCAAAAAAAAAAAAGAAAAAGACAAACCCCCCCCCCACAACCCCCCCCCCCCCCCCCCCCCCCCGGCTACTTTGTTGCTAATAATAGGTATAAAGATCCTATAGTTTACATTACCCGGAACATTATTTTTGGTATATATTAAGTTGAAGGTATTCGCACACTTTTTATTTCTGTTTTTCATTAAACCCCTCGATATGTGGTTAATATAGGTTTTTCAGTTCTAATTTCGCACAATGTTCAGCCGAATTCAACAATTGTTTCGTTCAATTTGGCCCCAAAAAATCGAAATTGTAGCATTTGGTCAACTCGATTTCGTCCTTTGGACATTCCAAATATCGATGGTCAAATGACTCTAACCTATGGTCATTCATTTTCTTCCCGTGTTTATGAATTTAGTGCCGACCTTCACACGGCGATATAATGGGTAGTTTGATTACGTCTTTGGTCACTAGGTTTCAACAATTGGTCTTGTTCAATTCGTCAGGTTTTTTCGGGGTGAATTTTATTGTCTTTCATCATTCTTTTTGTCCTTTGGTGCATCACTCTGTTTCCTTTGCGCAGGCTGAGCAGTTAAACGAATCACATTGAGTACGATTTCTGTTTAGCCTATAAATATACGATTCCTGTCAAATGTGGCAGCAGAAATAGTGTACTCGTCCAAACCAACGAAAAGATTGAAATTGTTGTTTTTGGAAAAAAATTATATGTATACATGCACAAAGGCAAAAATCAAATATAATCTTTGTGCAACTTGATGGCCGTCAACACAAATCAACAGCACTGCTTCCAATTATTATATTCTAATTATAAGTTTTGTGAAGAGTTTTATCATTTTGACATGAACCAAAATTAAACTAATTAAACATAAATAAGTTTTCAATGACGATAGGGTGGATTAATAAATTTTATTCCGCCCATGCAGACATGACATCTCAACACCTGGGAGTTGTGGGGGCCACAAAGTTTAGTGACCATATTCGGAATCAGCAGTGCAAAATACATATAAACAGAGTCGCATACATTTTGATACATTGTTTACAAATGCACCCCCCCAACTATATTGACAGTTAAAATTTTGCCCTTTTATCCTCGGCCTGTTTGACCTATGAACATTTGTCTCCAGGACGTTTACAGTACACATTCACCCATGAGCATTCACTTCGAGCCATTACCCCTGCATGGTTGCCTTGTCCTGTAATTCTGCTGCCCAGTTTTTGTACATGTCTGCAGCATCTCTGTTGTTCTCTTTCCTTTGTTGTTACTTCTGCATCCTGGTTTATGTAACTTCATACTGGTTAGTAGCAAGATGGACCCAGTCCTAATGGCGCTTTGACGGGAGGTCAATATGTTCAATTGACATATTTGCCTTCAGTGAAAGGGCCAGCTCCCTCTGAGAAATTGTAATTTATGGCTATCGTACTTTACTTTTTTCACAGTTGCTCGTAGTATCTTGCTATCTACCACATTTTAGCCAGACATAGGCAGTTCTGTTTTACCAGCTTGCTCTGCAACAGGTGACTTATGATTTCGTATTTTATCTTAACACAGTTGCAATAATGTTTTATACTTTTAGTTTCCTTGTTTGTTCCTGAAGAAGAACATTATATCTGTTCGAAACGTTCGTTCCTTGTTATCAAAATGTGAAATGTCGGATCTTAGAAAGGTTTTGAAAATACATTCTTGAAAAGTTTTCCTCAAAATGTGTTGTTGATTTTTTTTTAAGTTTTAACGTTAGTTTAAAAATAAAAACCACTAAAAAATAGATCACGTTCTGTCAAACGTTTATAGCATTTTTGCTGCAAATGCAGGAACATCACCATCATACTAAATAGATATTAACATGAAGAATCTAAGCGAATAAACTGGTTAAATATATTGGGAATTACTATACCACTATCAAGCGATGACCTTATCAATCATTGATCTAACAATCATATCTATTTCATCCTCGACACGAGCCATTAAAGAAAGTGAAATTTAATCTTGAAACATGGTTAATACACTTGAAAGAACTTAGTTAGATACTTCTGTCATTATAATGTAACCTTCTATCTTGAGTCTTTACAGAATACGAAAAGGAAACAGCTCCGTTTTCCATTTTTCTCGTTTAAATCCATATACTGAATATTTTCAGACCTGATAAGTACGATTCAAGTCGATTTCAATCTACAACCGTATTATGAATGAACGTCAATGAATTAAGAAATAAATCCCCTTTTTTCCATGATGTATGTATTTTGAGTAATCGAGAAATAGTCTGAAAGAAAATATTTAGGTTTTCTTTCTTTGCAACGAAAGCCTTTAATCACGGCAGAGTGATCGTTGAAGCACTTTCGCTATAATGCAAACACTTGGCAGTGCAAAATATACACCATTCAACATGATAGGAATGTTTTGCTGGTATGATGTTTGTTGTTAAGCATGATCTGATGAATAATTTATGCTCATGTTACCCACCGAGGGTTGGTGAGCACTTCATGATGAAATGTTTACGAGTATTTACCCACCACTTTCAAACCAATAGCAAGGTATGTTTGACAAGACAGGACAAACCTAACAAGACGAGTCCTTAAAAAGGACAATCTTCTGCATTTTAGTGCACAATTTGTGAAATGAAACAACAAATTGAGTTTTGTAACACTATATTGTAATGAATACTATGCAAGGCAAGGACAATCTTCTGCATTTTAGTGCACAATTTCTGAAATGAAACAACAAATTGAGTTTTGTAACACTATATTGTAATGAATACTATGCAAGGCATCAATCATAATGATCAATCTTTATTGTGAAACAAAAGACATTCAGTTTCATGTTACTTTTTCTGATACATCTGGTATTATTTTGAAGTAGAAATCGCATTGCATGGAACACCAAGCTTCAGGTTACCATACTTCCCTTTTAAATGGAACTTCTTATCCAGTACAAAGACCAAATCACTATTGTGTAGTAATTTCTGTCATACATTGCTGTACAAAAGTTGTGCCTGTTTACCACACATGAAATAGTAGTCTGCTTAAAGGATTCACACCAGTAAATAACATGAGAAACAGGTAAGTCCTGCAGCCCCCACTCGCCTAAGTATACCCTAAAAACTGAGAGAAATGGCAAGATCTGGGTTGCAAATCATGGTTATTATCAATATTAAGTATAAAATCTGTAGGAATATCAAAAAAAAGGTTTGTCATTGAATATGTTTATCGTTCGAATCCGACAAACCCATTTTAAACCATATTCTACAGGGAACACCTGACTGAAAAAGTTGTGACCTCCAGGGTCCACGGTGCATGCTTAGTCTTCATTCACGGTCATAGCTCGAATTTTGGGATACCTAACCCTAATTTTTATGATTGATTGGGTAGGAGATATATGATTATCTTCAAGCAGAAATGTTTAGCTTTAAGGTCTGATATGTTCCATTGAGGAGACAATTACGTTTTCATCTCCCATTTTGTACAGGACGAATGGGACCAGTAATTAGTGGTGTGAAACCTATCCGAGCTGTGTAAGTAGGGACTAGCGCAAATAGTTTGTGACCTCCGCCTGACCTCGGTAAGTCAATTTGAACTTGTCAACTAGTTTTTCAAAACACTGGTGATTCTGAAGGCGGCCTCCCTGGCCTGGTGTTGTCTGTGCCGAGCGGGGGGGGGGGGGGGGGGGGGGAGATTCAAGAGAACTGCTGCGAGGGCACGGCAAGGTAAGTGTGAATGGATCGAGCTGTAAAACACTCTAGGTTGGTTTCGGTTTGTTAAGCGTATGTAAAATGACCAAGTTCTAAGCTTGCGCCTGCTTGCGCAAATGTATTAGCCGATTAAATAGGCCACAATATGGATAAAAGATAGGCCATGGCAACTTTTGTGATGTACTGCTGGGTTTTTACACTGATGGCAGCTCTTCTTTTTACCATAGAATAGTGAAGCTATCTTGTTACATGTTAAATTGAAAGTGGTTTTCCGCTATAATAGAACTTTGGTGTGACATGCTTACAAGCAACCAACCCCCCCCCTAGTAAACCCCCTCCCCGACGTTAAACCCCTCCCCGATAAGCCCTTCTTCCACTTCTCAAAGGCCAGGCGTTATAAGGAGCAAAGAGTAAGTTATTATATTATCTGATATAATGCTTAAAACCCTGGAAAACAAAATAGTGTTTTTTGGTGAGTCCCTATCCTAAGAATCTTCAGAGATATGAAAATATGGATATTTTAAGACAATCTATTTTTGTTTGCTCCCTTAATTAAAAAAAATAAATGATCTCATGAATGATACGACATGTGATGGGGTTTCAAAGAGTCAAGAAATGCATTAATTTACAAATCTAGGTCTCATAGGATTCACACCAGTAAATAACATGAGAACAGGTAAGTCCAGACCCCACTGCAAATGCCTAATAACCCTAAACACTGAGAGAAAAGGCGAGGTCTGGTTGCAATTCATGGTTGCTATCAATTTAAGTATAAAATATCCAAAAATAAAAATGAATCTCACATGATCTCACAACATTTGAAGGGGTTTTTCAAATAAGATAGGTCAGAAATCATTAATTTACAAATCTGAGGTCTCTATAGGATTCACACCAGTAAATAACATGCGAAAACAGGTAAGTCCCGGCCCCCACTGCAAATGCCTAAGTATACCCTAAAAAAACGAGAGAAATGGCAAGGTCCTGGGTTGCAATTCATGGTTACTATCAATATTTAAGTATAAAATATCAAAAAAGGTTGTCATTTGATATGTTATTTGATCCGACCCCCAACAATTTTAACAATATTTCTACAGGGACACCTGACTGATCCAGTAGCTCAAAAATTTGGGATAAATACCCTTAATTTTATGATTTCTTGATTGGGTAGGAGTATGATGATCTTCAAGCAGAAATGTTAGCTTTTTAAAGGTCTGAGATTGAGATGTTCCATTGAGGAGGAAAAATGCACGTTTTTCATTATCGACAATTTTGTTACAGGGAACGATGGGACCGATTTAATGTTGTGAAACCGTATGAAATACACCTGGCACAAAAAGTATTCGGCATGCTTTTTCGATCAGTATTGTGCAAAGTCAGACCATTTCAAGTTTTCGAAAATATTCATTTTGTTGCCTATGTCTTGCTCTTTCATTTAATACCTCGCTTGAAAGAAGAGACGTCAAAAAGCTGAGTATAGAGTGCCGGAAAAGGACGCAAACCCCAAAACCACAAAAGTTGCAGTTTTTGGATCTTCCATGGGTCACTGTGTGGTACAAGGCAATAATACGTGTGTAATGATGTACCGAAGGGTTTTTGACTGAATGAGCGAGAAAACCTATGCAATATTGTGTGTGGGTCCGCGTGTTCCTTGTCCAGTTACACTGCAATGCCCATTGAAACTTGAAATCCAAAAAACTGCAACTTTTGGTTTTTTGTTGGGGTTCGTCTTTCGGGCGTTCTTATCTCAGCCATTTCTGCACGTTTTTTACTAAGCCAGGTATAAATGAAGATCTTAGCCCTAGACAATAAAATGTATTATTCGAAAAACTTTCAAAATGGTAGGAATTTGGCACACACATAACTGATCGAAAAACATTGCCGAAGATACTTTTTGTCCAGGTGTAGTTACATGCTATCAGTGTGAATATATACATACAAAAAATGATTCTTTTACACAATTGTACTAGATAAAACATTGGAAGTATATTTTTGGATATAAATTGGCCAGAGAAGTCATTCTACAGTGGAATTTGCTCAAGCAAAAATTTTGCAATCTGACCACCAATCAGAAAAAAAACGTTACATAGTTAGATACAAAGCTTGGTTAGGACTAGTCGCACTAGTCTCATTTAGTGCAAGCAGGGGATGTCACTATCGCTAGTGGGACTGTGCAGAGGGTATGTATATCAATGACAAGGCAATGGAAATATGAGGACTCTTGAACTCAACAGCTAGTATCCAGTAACAGCTGAGCGATAAAATTTTTAGGTGGTAGGTTGTTGTAACACCCCAATAAGAACTGTGTACAACTGCATGGGATTTTGGTCAAGTCAGGATTAATCTTCTTGCCCGGCAGAAAAGAAAAGAAAAAGATGATCTTTTGGGAGCGTTTGTATTGGAGCGATTGCAAAATGGTAATTGCCACGCTGTTTGGCAATAAGCCCAAGTTTTCACTGAAAAAAGTTGGTTTTGTTTTCATGGAAAAAAATAATTGAAAATGTCATGCCCAGGTAGACCAATTAGCCTGGGTCCATCTCACTATTATGTGGAAAAGATCTATTTTGTATAGACTACGCTTTGGTATTCACGTACGTACATGCGAGATTTCGCGAGAGAATCCCATGTACTTAAAACATTGTCATTAAGGTGTCCCTCGGTGATTTGTTGGGTTACATCTGGTAAAAGTGCGGGTTGTGTCTTTAAAGTTAAAAAACGGGCATAACTTCCTCTAGATATTATATTCAAATTTGGTTACAATGTAGAGAGCCTCAATTATACGTGCATTAGGAATTGTACTAGCGGTGGTATACCGTGTGTTCTACTCTTTGCAGTGTACTCTCTACCTGCTATCAACAGACGAATTAAACATTTCCCCTTTAACACAGTTGTCGTGTAACATTATATTTGTTTACCTTTATGGCGTTGGCCATACCCAAAAAGTTGACAGATTATTAGTGCCAACTTTAAAATAACTTTTCTCTAGGTAGAAAGACAAAATACACATAAAAAACACGCTTACACTTGTGCCTTTTAATTTCAGTACCTATCGAAATCCTCCTGTTAACATGGCCCCTCCATGCATGTGGCCAAAACCCTGATCCCAGGGATGTATCAGAACAAACAGATTTTCCATGCCCTGACTGAGATTGTCTTCGTTGACGTCAATGTCAAAATCTAAAGTGGAGGAAAAGGTGGGGGGAGGGAGGGGAATAGGGGGAGGCGTTTTAACGGTGCCAACGAGAGATTCACCAAATAGGTGTCCCTATAAAAAATGAAAGTACTGATTTTTGCCCCTGATGTTAAAGCTTCCATACAAAATATCACCATCTGAAAGGAGTAAGTTAAGTGACGAAAAATATTTCTTTCATACAAAAATTGTTGCACTTTCTAATTTCGTATAGGAAAGCCGCAAATACGAAATTAGCCTGTTTTATATTGAAATATAAGCAAATCAAAATCCGCCCTTTTCTCTCTTTTTAGACATTTCATGTAGCCAAATACAAGTTAAGAAATGTATTGAGTGTCTAATCTTATGAAAAAATTATTATTAGACCACAATATTTGGGTGCCTCAAAATCTCTCGTTGACATCCTTTAATGTGAGGTCGATTTAATAAGCGTGTTTAGTAGACTATGGGGTATGTCCTTTTATGCTGTCGTTTTGCCCGGCGTTCGTTTTGCTGGTACCATAGCGGGGGGGGGGTTTAGGGGGTGGTGCGTAGGGTGCTAGGGTTGAAACAACCAATGTAATTCATACTTTTGTAAATTATTAAATCATATAGCCGTCAGTTCCTGCAATTTTACACTGGCACATTTTCTTGAAAATGAATAAAACTGTCACTTCAATTCATTTCCCCAATATCAGTGAACAGTGAATAAGACTTCAACAAGCAATTGGAGCTAAAGATAACTCAAATACCGGCCAGATTTGGGTGGAG
This sequence comes from Ophioderma brevispina, assembly GCA_023653785.1. Taxonomy (NCBI): domain Eukaryota; kingdom Metazoa; phylum Echinodermata; class Ophiuroidea; order Amphilepidida; family Ophiodermatidae; genus Ophioderma; species Ophioderma brevispina. Next base: position 23,657 of record JAMKCH010003116.1, read on the forward strand.
AAAAACACTCAGATTTTATTTTAATCTGAGTGCAGGACTAAGACTTATTTGAACTATAGACTATTTGGACGTTTTGTTAATTATGGTATCGTCGGTTTGTTCCCCCATCACTCACTTAACTCTTGGACATGTAATATTTTTTACATTTTTGTTCAAAAGATTTTGTGTTTTTTATAATTCCTGGAATGTTGAACCCAAATGGACAGTATTCAAAACTGTAATTTTACAGCAATCTGCCATTGAATGGTTTAGTATTTAGGTATATCGTCGATACGACACTGCATATGCTTTGTAACAGATAACAATGCACACCTAACGCTCGCGGCGAAAATGTTATGTGGTCATACTACGAGCTGGAATACAATTATACATTACATTTCAATTTCTTCTATTATCCACGAACTATCTGAAGAAAAATCTTTTCCTAAAATCAGAGTCACAATCAATACATTTTTGCGAGTTGCCACACGGGATGCATTGTTAATTCAGCGAAAACATTCTTCTTGGGGAAGAAATAATCACCGTGTATGATGTTTTGATTGAAAAACTTAGTTTTTACAAAAAAACAAAAAAACTAAAAAATCAATAAAACTCAAAAACTTAAAAAACATAAAAAACATAATAATATATTTGTTTCAATGCCTTTCGTAACACTTGTACATCGACTTTTACTTAAAACGCATCTAAAATTATTATCGACTAATAGCGCATTAATATGTATGTATGAATAGGTAATTTATTAGTTACAAAATAATATGAAAAAAATAAACATAAATACATGTTATCAGGAATTAAAAAAAAAAATCGTCGTCAATTATATTCTACAAAAATGTCAAACCTACTCCATTAAACAAACTGATTTGCTCGATCTGCGATCTAAAAGATATTTTCATATATGAAAGTCATACCATTACAAACAGGGTTTATCAGCCGGTTTGTGACTGCATCTATCTGCATTGTGTGTCTGTCTGTGAGTCTGCAATCTGTTTGCCTTTATCGTCTAAATGTACTTCAACATACAAGTCATGCTTTATTTCCGAAACATCTATACTAGCAATCCAAAACTGATGCGGAATCTGCTTAACTTGCGAAAGTTTGACTTTGTGCCACATCAATCCCGAGACCACTTAGTTATTGATATGGAATGCTCATGCTATACGGCAGAATACAGTTTCCGTTATTTATCTTCTTATAGCTCCTGTTAGACCTTCTTGTACGATAACGAAACTTAGCTTACTTAGTGATAATGAGGCACTTTCGTGCATATAACCAACCCTAATAATTCCCATCCCGACTTTTACCTCTTTCATCTTCCTATAGAAATGGTCGTAACTGTGGCGGTGTGTTTCTATCTCAAGAAGGGCATCAGAGCAAAAGGGCACGGAAGGCATTATAGTAGATTCAAACCCATCGTATTTCACCTCTAGTACTTTTTCGAAGGTCATGGGCATTGAAGGAGGGATGTGCAGGGTGTGGAATTTAAAATTACACGCTATTGAAACATGTATAGTCCGAATAGCGCAGAGAACTATCAATTATATGCTTAATGAAATAATTCAAGTCAAGAAAAACGCATTTATAGCTACAATAACTCTCAAAACTTTGACTAATCGCATTTGCTTCCAATGGTATTCAATGTAACAGGTGATTGGATGTACTGACTTTCAATTCGGAGGAACACAAAACTCTTTGCACTATGTAAAGATTATGTTAACATAAAAGGCCAGCTTATCGAGGGTCGGTCATGAAACAGGTGAATCAGGCCACATATTCTGCCTCCTCTCCCAACTAATCAACGCTGTCCAAAACTTTTCCTCTGGTGACACGATGGGATGAATCTACTATAGTATAGCTTTAGGTCATTTGGTGGCCTTAAATTCCATGTCAATGTGCCGGATTATAGGTGAGCGTGTCAATTTTTAGATCTCTTTGAATCTGCCAACCTTCATCAGCATATGTCACAGGTGCAAACCATTTATCTGGCCATACTCTAGATCATATCAATATCCGTAAAGTCCGTAGAGGCTATCCTTCTGACCAATTTGTTATGGAATGCAGCTTTAATGTTAGCAGATCCAAGCCAACCAAGAAACCTGATGTGTTACCTTAAAACGTGTGATATAGATATTCACAAATCTATGAGGGCATACCATCACTTGCTGAACAATATGATCATGTTCTGAAAGTAATATAAGACATGAATTGACATGATATGATATGATAATGTATGTTCCTGAAATTAAACGTGCTGTGACCTTGCGACCGCATGCTCCACGGTAAACCCGTGAATTACGAACAGCTAAGCAAGACAAACGAAATGATGAACGTAAATGGATGCAATCAGGTCTTGGTTCACAAGCATAATTCGAACAGATAACATAGAACATAATTATAAAAACCCATTTTTTCTTGAAAAATCTCAGTATCATATATTAAATATTGCCCAATGTGATCAAAATAATTTCACGCTGTTGGCAAACTGTGTACAAATTTCATGTATTTTAATGTATTACTGATTTTGAAGATTCCTATGATCTTGCAAACAAATTTGCCTCTTTTTATGACAGAATTTGTAAGTTACGTGATGATATCGATGAGTCGCCTTGATAGAAGAGTTTTTAGAACAGGAAACTGTTCGCAAAAATAGCATAAATATTATGGAGTTTCCATTAAACTCATTTCAAGCAGATCCTGTTCCAAAATAGCTGCTTAAAAATGTTGTAATGAAGTAGTATCTGCAATTAATTAGATTGAAAAAAATCTTTCGGTGTGTTTTCTGTGTCATATATATTAAGGTGCTCAGTACCATTATTTTGTTTCAATTTTCTGCACTACTACAACACCTGATTGAATGGCGATTCAATGGGGCCAGGGAGGGGAAGCCAGCCATTTTATTTATTATTAAAATAATTAATTTTTCAACATACTTCTTTGTGCAATATTTTTCCAAACCGGGTTTTTGTGTTTTGTTCGCCACTCTGTTCACTGTTTTCTACGTCAATTAAATATTTCTTTTATTATTGTTGTTATACCCCCTCCAAGGACCCCATTGGAAATAAACCTGTTTATGCCGGCTTAATGGGCCATCCTGGTATTCAATTTACTACCTCTTGTGTGCTCGTTTTTTTTATTATTTTTTTAAATAATGTCTATTTTTTAAATTTATTTATTCATTATAATGTGTATTTAATCATTTCAATATGTGCTATTTACAATGTTATTAATATTATTTTAACATACTTTGTATAATTTATATGTCTTTTATATGTATTGATGTTGTGAATAACAAATAAATCAAATCAACTCAAATCGAACACTGCTGTTTTCTTCTTTTTCTGAATTTAAATCTTTACTGTTGAATAAAGGACGTACGGACTTGCACTCTAAGACCGCTTTCGGCTTTCACAGTTCTACGTTAAATAAGCACACCTATGCACACCTATGCTTATTAAAATACTGCACAGATCTAAACTTTGATTATCTAGTAAGCTTTTTCAAAAGGAAGGGAGTGGATCACTCAGTAAGCTTTGTGCTTAAGTCTAATTTGTGTAACATGTTTGCGTATCATTTATAGTACCAAAGAGTAATTTTAAAACAATTTAAATATTGTGTGGCAACTTTAGAAGAAGTAAACTACTTTATTTTATGATTGCTACAGCTTGCTGATGGCAGTGATATAACTCTCACCATTCAATGTGCATTGGTCAGAAGATAACTCTTTGTTTAAAGGTGCATTTCGTGATTCCAGCACCCCTTCTGTTTTATTCATTGTTCACTAGATATCCTTTTATTCACAAGGTTTTAGTTGATTCCGATGTTGCGGTTTTGTGTTATGAGCATTGTTTTCCATGGTCCCATACGACAGAAAATACAAAATTGCGAATTTCTTACAGATACGACAGAATTTGCACTTAACATTAGGTGCACATGGATTACTAGGGCTAACGGTTCAGATGATGTAAAAAAATCTTAACCTTTTTGGGGGTAAGTCGGAGGGGACGAACTTGTGGATCACGAAATGTCCTTTAAGATGATTGATCTGATATATAGATAAGTGCAAGCTGAATAAACACATTAGTTGTATGTTGCAGTCAATGGTGAAAATTGTGGAATCTGATACATGTATATCATTAACAAATCGAACATTTCAAACATTGATTTTGCTTTACAAATGAACATGTAATTCTAGCATGGATTCAGTTCATTACTATTCTATGCTGCACTGTGCACTCGCTCTACAAAGTGCTATAAATCAATGAAACCGAGTGTCCATTTACACTCTGGAGGAAATCGTTCCCTACAATTGTCTTCTCTTTCAGCTTTCGATACGAGTTATTCTTTCATACATTTCTATTCCCTTTCATGCTGGTTGTTTAGGTTTGTTGAGTTACGTTTGTTGAAAGTACGTCTGGCATAGTAAACTCCAATGTTGCCTCTTTGCTTATAATGTAATACCTGACAGTTACGGTATGGTATGTTGTGATGGGGGCGTTCATTTGTTGTAGTAATGTTCTGCTTAATAACAAAGTTCTGCGAAGTATTTTTTTATCCAAACAACATAGTGTGGCCAACTGAGCTTAAATATTTTAAGGGTCTGTTGTAGAAGCTTGTAGATTACAAAGTTACAATGAGTTTCTTGTCATGGGTTCACCTTTGATGTGATAAGTTCCTTGGATCATTCGTTTCTAAAAAGTATCTACTTATACATGTCCAACATTGAACAGGTTATGTCAAGAAACATTACAACACAATGAGATGTACTACAACTCCCTTCAGTGGAAAATGAATAGTAAGGCAACATTTGGTGATTTTTAGTAGCTCTCGTAAAAGAAATGTACAAAAACAGGGGCAAAAACAGCGCACATCAGCACCAGAATCAGTGATACACAGCCCTATTTCATTATGCGAACTTCGTTCAAAAAGATACACAGTCAATAAAAAAACCCTTGCGATTCAAAGCTAACTATAAAGTAGACATCAATTTATCCTCCATCAATAAAATTTCCTTCTTGACAAATCCCCCCCCACCCCCAAAAAAAAAAAAAAAACCTGAGAGGGGAGCACGACACGTGGATATTTTGCTTTCGGAAAAAATGGGGGCATATTTCTGGAAATGTCCAGAAATATGTCTCTTAAATTAAGGTTTATTAAGTTAACAAAACCTCCAATTGAATTTTAAGACCAACTTGATGTGAAGTAAACTTTTACCTGTAATGTTACGCATTTACGAAAATCGTTATCCTTCCTTAACAGGTGAACTACTTTAAGAGAGTTTTTGGTTCATTATAAACAAAATGGTTCCAAAATCTCAACATTAGGACACATTGAGGGCGTGTGTCATACGAAATGCCGTACTGCAGTTTTATGATGAAGGCTTTATCAGTAGAAGTGTGACAACCCACCTTGGTAAGCGTTCTCTATGCAGACCTTGTCCATTGCTTCTGGATAATGCCCGGTGTGAAAGCAGATATAGTCCGGCGGGAGCCACAGTCCGGGGCTCCATAGACGATAGCGAAATAACAATGGTGAACAATAGGGCAATCGATTCAGTTGACTCTTCACGTAACATTAGTTTCACGCTTTATTCCGTTATCGTCTACGATGCCCCGGACTGTGGCTCCCGCCGGACTATATCTGCTTTCACACCGGAACTACAAACAAGCCATTCCAAAATTTAAACAATAGTAAATCGTGTGTACAAAAGGTAGTCGACAATCTAAGCTAATCTATGAGAAACATACAGAGGCGCTTTGACATTTACTCATACGTTAGATTAAATCACGTGAGAAATTGTCAGTGTAAGTGCTGTTAAATTTAACATTCTAGTGCAAGTTATCGGTGAATGAAGCCATTAACCTAGTTAACATGTTTCTCCAAATCAGAATGAACTTTTTCAGAGTAAACCTTTAATAAAAAAAGATATATGGTCATAGAGGTGCTCTGGTGAAGTATCAACGCTTTATTAGTGAAAAAAGTGCAGTGCGTCTTTGAACTTTGAAATGATAACTTTAATAATGCTAATAGCGATAACCCAGTAAAATAGAGTTCCATCGCGGGTAAAGTGCAACGATAAGGCAAACTGATCAAAGAAAAGCAACAAAAGAGCCGCTATGCCGACACCTATCGCCCATAGACCATAGACCGAGTGGTGCTCTGGTGAAGTATCGACGCTTTATTAGTGAAAAAAGTGCAGTGCGTCTGTGAAATTTGAAATGATAACTTTAATAATGCTAATAGCGATAACCCAGTAAAATAGAGTTCCATCGCGGGTAAAGTGCAACGATAAGGCAAACTGATCAAAGAAAAGCAACAAAAGAGCCGTTATGCCGACACCTATCGTCCATAGACCGAGATGGAATTGTTAAAGTAATAGACAGTGTGGAAGTTTTGTAATACATTTAATGAACGCGATATAGTTTTGAAAATACGGGAATACTGACAATTAGTTGACTATATTTCAGTATGACCTTTGTCTATCCATTTTTTCTAACTATGCATATCTGATTATGATTTGTCATTAGTCGAAGCTGTTAGGTTGTACATCAACTGTCAGCTTGGAAGGGCTAGTCTCAAGTCAATAGTTTTAGACAGCCTGTAAAATGACGACTGGGCTTGTTAAGCGTCAGGTTATATGCATGCTATTTTGATATTACCAATGGATTTAGTTCGAGCAAGTTCTTCTTACGTCACAACCTTTTATAACTCATCAACGCTGCTATGTATTGCGTGTAAGAGGTTGATGAGCTATGAATTGCAGTGAACAAACCTTTTTGAGTCAAAAGTGCATATTTTGAAGTATTTGTCATTATATCAATACAGTACGACACGATGGTTTCCCTAGAGCGTTTGTGTGTAAAATGTCAGTTAACCATGTTACCCAGATGTCGAAAGGAATTATGTTACGGAGCAGGATTTCTAGCATGGAATTCTATAGCATAGAGAACATATCGCCAAAGGGAATGGACGAATCACGTACGTTCCAATACCCTCTGTTGCTGAGCTATTTTGTTAATAATAGCTCAACAAAATGTGTATAAACAGATAGAAAATGAAATGCGCGAATATGTACGGCTTAGATGTTACCAATGTGAAATACGTTTGAGATGTTTTCTTCTTGAGGGAGAGCTTTCAAGACGGTTATGGACATCTTATGAAACGCAATTTGAACATTAATTTGAGAGGTGCTAACGGAATGTATTGTAAATCCACAGTATCTTATTGTCGTCATTCTTTCCATGGGGATTTATTGTAAAACATTTGGATGTTAAAGGCGCATTTTGTGATCCTAGCACCTTCATATTTTATTTACGGTACAATCGATATCCTCAAGAAAAGGTTGCTTTAAAAATTTCAGTTGATTCCGACTGTGCGTTTTGATGTTATGAGCAAATATTTGTATCACAGTGCCCCATAGGCTGCTATGTTGTAATTTCTGTCCGTTTACGGACAGTTAAGAATTTCTTCCATAGTAGATGGAATTTGCACATAAGATTAGGCACACATACATATATTTCTACTTTCACAGAAATTCTTCGACTAGAAGCCATATGTTTGAAGTGCTCAAAATTCCTCCTAGCCAATCAATCGGAAAAAATAGTGACCAACGTCTGGCTAAATGAGATGCAGAGTTCCAAGATAGCAAAATATTAATGTTTTATTTAAACCCATTTTGTATATTCCTAACGGCCCTTAATGCCGTTTTTCGCCACTTTTCAAAAATCACGGAGTGGTCCTCTGCCTTGTTTTTAGGGTGAAATTTTCCGTAGATTTAACTAGAAAAATAACGCTACCTTCCTTTTTGTGGTGATCGTCAGGTTGGTATAGTCATTTTCCCGAAATGGACGTAAGGGATACAAATCAATTGTATTTTATTCAGTGGTTGGCAATCTGTAGAGATATTCTGTCAATGCTTTGCTTCCACTTTCCTTCTTCTCTGAGGCATATCTCAAAATTGTCTGTATCAACGAGTTTCTCTATTTTGTGGGCATATAGGCATGAACATTGGTAGTGACTTTTGACAACTTCGACCCAGAGATCGATGTTTCGTGGATACAGGTTCCTAATTGTGAAAACCTATTATCAGCTCACGTGTGATATACATTTTCTATTGATGTTTTGTCACTTTTCATACCTGGAATTTCATGATATTTATGAAAAACTAAGCGTACCCAGAGTGATTAATCAAAGTTTCTAATCACTTCAAACTAAATAAATAGTCTATGGACATTAAACGCTTATTATCTGATATTTAAAGATAAAACACAGCAATAGACCTATGTGCTTGTATTGTTTTGTCTTTCTGTTTCGATTTGTAATGTTTATACTGACCTGTCTAAGCTGTCTTATTGTTTTAATATCCAACTCGGTCTCTAGTCTCTTTCCTTTTTGGTAGTACATAATTTCATATGTATCTTATAATTAAATATTATTGTTACATTTTTTGTCATCACTCAATTAAGTTCCTTGAATTTCTTGTACAATCATATCCATGTATGGGCCATTCTCCGATAAAGTGTTCAAGTTTGGTCTCCCAAATTACCAAAAATCAACTTTAAGGAATTCCTGAAAATCATTGAAAATCGGTAACTGTAATATTCCCAGAACACGGAACAATGCATGGGTGATCTTAAACAATATACATTTTTTTAGTATAATAGCCTAACGTTAACACTGAAGTAACGTATCTGGGTAACGTATCTGGCCGGTCTTTTTCTTAGTCGTGCTGTTCTTGATGAAAGTACATGTTTCACCGACTTAGTCTCTCATAGCGGGAGATAGGTAACGTATCTGGCGCGGTATGAACGTAACATGAGGGATTTCTTTCATTACTTATGCTGGAAATTGTTACTTTGAAACCAGATTTTTATGCAAAACATGTATACTATAACATTGACATCTGCTCGATTTATCACATATTGGAACATTGTTCTTCCGTTATTTTGAGCAATTTGGTATATATTCGAATTATGGTAACGTATCTGGCTGCATTTTTGGCGACATGCTTTCAGAGAACTCTTGCGAAACTTTAATAATCCAATAATATCATGTTTTGAACTTACTAATTAGGGCATAATAGAGGCTAATAAAAATGCAATGTAATCTGTGATATACATATTTTAAAGAACGGATTTGGGCTGGCGACATGTCGAAAAGCAAGAATTATGCATCTTTAGCCTTATTGCTTGATAATTTCTCATCCGGTTACAACTTCTAGTCCGGTTCATTTTGAAAACATAACTCCTAAGCATAATTTATATTAATAAACATTCATTCTTAACGGGCAGAAACAAGCTTTAAGCTGTGCATGCTGTGAGCGACACGAAAAACGACTTGTTGAACACTTTATCGGAGAATGGCCCATATTTAAATTGTAAATTTCCAAATGTATTATTGCTTTTACTATCATTGCTGCTGTATTCTTATTAATATATTTTGTATATTGAATTGAATCTGAATGCTGAAGGATGAACAAATTTCAATTGAATTGAATATTCAACTCAAGTGCATTACATTATCCTGCTTCCGATTCAAGAAAAATACAGAATTGCATTTGCCCGATAAAAAGACAAGAATACTTGGTACTAATGTATCCCTTAAAGCAATATTAGCACATTTTTGAAGAGCGCCCCCAATTTTCAAAATTGGATATTTTTGCAGAGTTATGTTGGTAATTGTCTACGAAACTATACCTGCAAACGAGAGTGCTAAAAATGCGTATTTATCATAAAATAAGCGATTTTGTAATTAAAATTGGGATCCCAGATTGGACTTAACGGCGGAGCTGGAAATGTTACGGTTATGTCCGTCCATGATGAAATAGTGCCACCTCAAGAAAATAACCTCTAACTTGACTTGCCTGAACCAATAAAACAACTAATGGTTGAGCGTAGATATGTACATGGCGCTATTTCCCGGCTATTTCACATTGGAAGGCCGTTTCCAGCAGCCGTTGAATTATTATCGGGATCCCGATATTAATTATTCTAATTACAAAATTCCCTCGTTTGTGACACATAGACATTTTCGAGCTTAACCATTCACAGGTATAGTTTATTAGCCCGTTACCAATGCAACCGTGTAAGAATCTCAACATTTTTGAAAAATTGAGGGCGCTCTTCAAAAAAATGTGCTCATATTGCTTTAACTGCATTTAAATGCACCTTTGAAAAAAATACGGAGCGGGGCCCTTGCCTTGCTTAGGGGGATATTGCAACTAGACCTAACAGGAAAAATAACGCTAGCTCCAGGCTTTGTTGCGTTGATCGTCAGATTTCCCTCCAGGGACGTTAGGCATATACTTTATTCACACTTGTTTCAGGAATTTTAAATCATTTTCGATAATTGCGGCATTGGGCATTACAAGCAGTTTGTGAGCGCTGGCGTTTCTTTTGCCAAGCTGTGGGGATTTAATACAAAGGTGACGTTAACATTGCAATAAGTGTGTAATGTTTTAATGTGTAAGCGATTTTCCCAAGAAATTTAAACTCGAAATTCGACAAAGCAAAGATACTAATCCATACATCTTGATTATCAAGCACCTACTCTCTATATCTATTAAAATGTTATTGCTATCACCACCGATTCTTTAAATGAATAGTGTACGATTTTTAAGCGTTTTAACTTAAAGGCACAATAAGCGATTTTGGCAGATAAGCCTCTTCAATCATTGTTATTTTATACTTACTTATGCCTCATTATAACCTGTGAATGTAATACGTTTTGAACGGTTTTAATTTTCACAAATCACAATATGAGTGATTTTCCGTTAATAAAGTGTAATATGAAAGTAGCGTATAATATAAATGTGCTGAATCCGATTTACATGAACTTTAAAATTATATTTTCATTAAATTTGTAATTTAAGAGCTTTTCTAGCCAATACTATGCGAGGGGAATCGTTCCTGGCTATAATTGTCCTGCACGATTTAATAACAGCAAAGGGAGACTGCAAACAACGATAGCAAAATACCGATAATCCACAACCTGCCGCTTCTCGCTCGGTTTAAATCTTACTCTCCTCGTCCCTTTCAATGGCGGCACCGGAGGGAAATATCATCAGCAAGGCTCACTTCCCTCTACTTTCCCCCAGAAAGTTAAAATACAAAACACGGCGACCAATATCACCCCTTTCCCCTCCCCAAAACAGATAGGTCATGAGCCCATAACCGAAACCCTGCACCCCCGGGGATTTTTGGAGACCACTATTTTTCGAAACCTTATACATATAGCTATCAAAATCAGGTTGTCTGCAAAAATCCCCATCCTGGGTTAAAGAGTGAGGGCGCTTTTTTTCAAAATGGCGGCCAATATTCACTTAATGCCCTTTTTTGACATATATTTTAATTTTTGATCTAAATTCATGCACTATGTGACTACTTAGTCGCACCAAAACACACCAAGGAATAGTTGGACACCTTTTGGCATGATTAACCTGCCTCTAGAGGGCGTCATATTTCAAAATGGCCACCAAAACAATGAAACACCGTGTATTTACACACTTAATGCCTCTTTAAAGGCAAAATGCCGGTGTCATCTAATTATATACTTTGCCATGCACCTGTGGATTAGTTTGAGGTAAAGTAAACACTTAAAAATGAAGTAGTTAGCCTTTCAAGTGTATATATAGAGGGCGCTTTAAGTAAAAATGGTCTGACTTACTATACACTATATAGACCACAACCACAGCCTCCTTAACCCTCGTCTTACCAAGCCCTTTTTCGTAACATGGTTTACCAAGGGGAATTTATTATAAAGCACCCGATGCTTATGATGTTGATACCAGTGGATAGCTATGGTCCTCCTCTTTCCATTGATACCAAAATAAGTACCAACAAACCTAGTATGGCGTCACCATGACGTCATCAAGTCCGCGAGTCGGCAAAATTGGCATTTTCCACAGAAAGTAGGCGAAAATCACATTTTGCGCTAAAAAACGTAGGAATATCGGATTTTCAAGCGGTTTTCAGCTCTAAATAATGGCAATTGGCTAGTTTTACATAATCATAGAGTTTTAGAGCCATACTGTGCATAAATATTTTCAAAAATGCACCATAAAATATCCTTGGATGGCAACCACTCCCTTTACCCTTCGACTTTGACGGCATACCCTAACCCCGGTGAAGGTGCTACCTTCGCATTACCTAGAAGCTTTTTGCGAAAGTTTTTGACATTTTAGCGCACCGGAGCGAAATTCACTAGGGGGTTACCATCCACCCCCCTTGGTAAGACGAAGGTTAATCACTGATCACCTTGAAACCGCATAACCATGGTTTCTTGAGTCTTGATGGATGGTTACTAAGTGAGCAAAACAATCATTCTTTACTATGCCTGCTTGCGAGAGCTTGGTCAATGATGTTTTGATCATGCTCTTCTGGATGTGCATCCTTCACAAATCTCTCATACGAGTGCTCTGGCACATCAGTCGATCTTCCAAGGCTAGGAAGGCAGCGATATCTTGTCACGTTTTTTGACTTAACCCTCGTCTACCTGGCCATTTTTTGTAACAAACTCCCGACCCTCCCCCCCCCGTGATTTGCGTTACTGTAACACCCGGTTCCGGTAAATTTGGTACCACAGGATAGCTTAAAGTTTCTTCTTTCCATTGGTATCAAATAAGTGCCAACATCTCATTATGACGGCACAGACGTCCATATGTTGAGGAAAGTATGAAAATACATGTCTTGATTATAGGGTGAAATTGATATTTCGTAATTTTAGCGACTCAAAACATTATTAAGCACTAAAAATTGCCGCTAATTTTTATAAACTAGCATTTTTCCATCACTTAGATGCCAAAACCGCATGAAAATCGATGATGCTAACATTTTTGGCGAAAAATGAATTTCCCCGGACTGGCTAATAAAAAAAAGAATAGTATGGTGGTGGAAGGTAGATAGAGTAAGGAGCTTGGAGGGTGAGAAAGGCGGTAGGTGGGTGGAGGGGAGAGTTGGAAAATGGGGGGAGGTGAAAAGTGGGAGGGGAGAAAGCCGGGAAGACAGTAGAAGAGGCGGATAAGAATTTTAGTGTATAGAAAGTCGGGATGGACATGTTGGGTTTAACAGAAAAAAAAGAGGGGTGATTGAGTGATGCTTAGGGCTGGAAGTGTTGGAAGAGGAGAGGTGGAGAATATGTGGATATGGGGGTGGTAGGATGATGGGGAGAAAGGAGGTAAAGAAACGGGGGTGAATGGGAAGGGAATGTAAGTGTTGTACGTAGGGAATTTAAGAGTGGGATCGGAGTACGGGTCAGAAGGCTGAGTATTGGTTGTTTTCGGTCTTGGGTTGCCTAGTGTGTCTGTGTAAATTGGCATTTTGCTAACATGCGACTTTAATACGTATTGTGAGGTCAATGCTAGCTGTTGGTACTCCATTCTGGTACAATGAAAGAGGAGATCATAGCTATCTATTGGGTACATATCTATTGGGTGCCTATGACGTTTCTGTGTTGTGCTAGGCATTTGGTACTTCTCTCCCGAAGGAGGGTGGTTGCATTTTTGCAGCCATTTTGAAAAGCGCCCTCACCATTTAACCCAGGGTGGGGAATTTTGCAGAACCTAATTCAGTTGCTATGAAGCACAAACCTGGTTGTCTCAAAAAATCCCCTGGTGGTGCAGGGGTGGGGGTTCCCATGGTAGCCCGTAGTCTAAGATAAAGAACACACCCGCCGGCCCCCCCCACCCTTTATCATGTTGATAAAACCGGTGAGCGAACTCTTACACGCAATTCATCAATTCGCAATAAGACACTTTCAAACACTAATCTCCAACCCTTGACCTGCACAGTGCACAACTCGTACTGACTTTTCAGGCTTTTCAATCCTTCAATTTTTACTTTTCCTATTATTTCTCTCTTCTGCCTTTCTCTCTTTCGCTCTCCTGTTCTCTTGCACATCTATCTTTGCACTTCCCTCTTCTCAGTTCATTCCTATCCGGATCATAACGCGTTGGACCCTCGTTCCCTATCGGTTTTATATATGTCTTTTGCGACCAGGTAGTTTTTCTTTAGTTTTTTTTGTCCGTTCTTGTTTATGCCTTTCTGTTGGCCTTTTTGCTTTTATGGTGTAATTCGTTTGTCATATCGGGTCACTTGATCACAATACTCAATTTACTACACTCAATTGCATTCTTTATTTATTGTCATCCCTTATCTTACGTAGTCATGTATCTAAATTGATCTTATTTTTCTTCTTTGTCCTTAGGTCTCATCTTACACAGCTCAACTAAATCTTACTGTAACTTCTTTAAGTCAGTACCATGACTGTACGAGCGAGCGAAGAACGAACGACGAACCTACCTACGTAGCAGCCGCCACTCCTTATACACACACTGGCCAAAATTTTGCAATCATGCAGAAATACGACTTTCTTTGAAAAATTGGTTTATATTGTACAAGGAGTTTTCTTGACTGCACAATTAACGTAGTATTGTCAAAGTTATGATTCTCAAGCAGGTGCTGTTTCCTAGAATCAGATATTGCGAAAACTTTTAATTTGATTGTCCATGTTCCCTAAATAGGCTCGGTTAAAGGAGCTGGCTAAGATGACTTTCCGATTTTACTCAGAAGAACGCAGGCCACAATAAAGTCAAAAATGGCTCAATAGCGCTCAATGAAACTGACGGGCCTTGTTAGTCTACTGGAATGTTCATGGCGAAAATCGAAATGGTTGTATGGACCGGAAAATAAGATAACGTCAATCAAAGATTGGAGCACGCCCATGTCTGTTGGATTCTGGAAATTTAATGGCAAGAAGATTTCCTGACACTTGAAACACTTTAAGCACAGTTAACATTGTTTTCTGTTTGCCATGCAATTTGAAACGTGTAATTAGACATTATTTACGTAACCCGTGATTTATCATCGAATTGCATTTCGGATGTCTCAGAATTTCTAGATTGTTTCAAGTCCACTGGTTTCCATTATTTTATCGGTCTTTTCCGATCAAACAACCATTTCAATTCAATTTTCTCTCCGCAACATTTAATAAACCCCTAACTATTTTGAAGCCATTTCACTTGTTAATGTAGCCGTATTTCTTCTGGAGTGCAATCGGTAAGATATCGTTTGCAGTTCCTTTGATCCGCCATAATTAGGGAGCATGTCAATCAAATCAAACACTTTTCGCCCTCTTGGATTCTGGAGGATGACATCTGTATGAAAAGCACAACTATGACATTCAATACGTGATGTGTAGTCAAGAATCCATGGTATAATTTGAAATCAATTTGTGATTATGAATTTCGTTTTATGCATGTTGCAATACTTTTGGCCAGTGTGTGTAATTGTCCCGTCGTGTCCCCATGCATTATATACACTTGATTTATGCTGAATAAAATCGAATGAAAAAAGATTGACAACATGCTCAAATTCGCGGTTAACTTTTTGGGGGATCCCCTAAATTGAACCTTACACTTTCCTACCCTGTATCATTCAATCACCAGAAAATAACACAATAATTGCTTCAACAATCTGACCCGTCAACGCTATAGTCGCTTTTAATTTTTTTTCTGTTCAGCTCAGTTCATTTTATTTTATTTCATTTAGAATAATAAATGGATAATGATACAAGTCATTAATATGCTATGATACAGTATATTACAAGTATTTGATGTATAAAGTCATAATATTGTATAAGTCGATACAGTATAACATAGTATTAGAATATGAATATAAACTAAACATAAGTAGAATAATACATTCTGAATGGGGAGAGATCAAAATGAACCCCGAGGGGCTTTAATCTTTGATCCCACCGTTAAATGTAGGGACAATTTCAGAACAGTAATAATTAAGGGGGAAATACATTCAGATAAAAACGTCCCAAGGGAAAGATTAATAAGAGAAGACAGACAGACACCGATGATGACAGGACAACACAGGGCGTTACGGAGACAAGGACACACTAAGGGCAAGCGAAGTGAGGGCCATGCATAGTATACAAAATAAAAATCAATACATTCCCTTGAATGTATTGTGAGATAAAGAGTAAAATATACGGGTCAAATATAATAAGTCCCCCCTGACAAAGGTACATTTTTTTTCTGGAAAAGTTTAGCTCTTTAACCTGTTACAAAAATGTAAAATGTTCACTGCAATGTTACACATTTAATGTGAAAAAAAAAATCACACAAAAGTTAACCTTCTCCCTGAAATGATGTAATTTATTAAATTTGATGACGAATTAAAAATGACACGTTCGTGTATTGGGATTTTACAATAGAGAAAATCACAGAGAGAACTACCGACATGTCTAGTACAACACAAGAATACCACAGACACTTGAATTTGGTGCCAATGGATAGCTATCATCATCTTCTTTCCATTGCTACCAAAATGAGTACCAACATGCCTAGAATTACGTCAGAATGACGTTATAAAGTTCACATGTCAGCAAAACTGTCAATTTCCATAATACACAGTGTAGAATGTTCCCCTATTCCCAATTCACGAAAGTGTCACTTTTAGTTCGTCATCAAATTTAATAAATGGCGTCATTTCAGGAAGAAGATTAATAGTTGTGTGATTTTTTTTGCACATTAAATATGTAACATTGCAATGTAAAATGTACACTGCAATGTTACATTAATATGTAACATTAAAAAAAAAAAAAAAAAAAATCGGGTAGTAACTGTTTATCAAAAGTAGTTATACAATGAAAAAGGCTACCACTCGTGTTCTATTTGCTTGGGTAGCACTTGGCAGTATATACTTTCTAACAAATTTCAAGAGTTTAACTAATCAGAATTTTTTCAAGAAGTCTAAAACATTTAAGCATTTGCTTCACAGTAAATACCAAACAGCAATACAGCATTTCTGGTGTAATTTGTCTCATTATTCTGTGTCGGAGTTAACAGAACAGTAATAATTAAGGGGGAAATACATTCAGATAAAAATGTCCCAAGGGAAAGATTAATAAGACAAGACAGACACCGACGATGACAGGACAACACAGGGCGTAACGGAGACAAGGACACACTAAGGGCAAGCGAGGTGAGGGCCATGCATAGTATACAAAATAAAAATCAATACATTCCCTTGAATGTATTGTGAGATAAAGAGTAAAATATACGGGTCAAATATAATAAGTCCCCCCTGACAAAGGTACATTTTTTCTGGAAAAGTTAGGCTCTTTAACCTGTTACAAAAATGTAAAATGTTCAATGCAATGTTACACATTTAATGTGCAAAAAAAATCACACAAAAGTTAACCTTCTCCCTGAAATGATGTAATTTATTAAATTTGATGACGAATTAAAAATGACACGTTCGTGTATTGGGATTTTACAATAGAGAAAATCACAAATTTGGTGCCAATGGATAGCTATCATCATCTTCTTTCCATTGCTACCAAAATGAGTACCAACATGCCTAGAATTACGTCAGAATGACGTTATAAAGTTCACATGTCAGCAAAACTGTCAATTTCCATAATACACAGTGTAGAATGTTCCCCTATTCCCAATTCACGAAAGTGTCACTTTTAGTTCGTCATCAAATTTAATAAATGGCGTCATTTCAGGAAGAAGATTAATAGTTGTGTGATTTTTTTTGCAGCATTAAGATTGTAACAATGGCATGTAAATGTAGCACGTCGGCAATGTTACATTAATATGTAACGATTGCATGTGTATCATTTTAGCATTTTTGGTAACAGGATAAAAGAGCCTAACTTTCCAGAAAAATGTACGGCTTTGTCGGGGGGGGGGACTTATTAATTTTGACCCGGTGTGGCAGGAGATATGGTCCGCCGGTCTCACAGTCCGGGAACAATGGTGAACAATAGGGCAATCGATTCAGTTGATTCAGTACACGCAACATTAGTTTCACGCTTTATTCCGTTGTCGTCTATGGAGCCCGGACTACGTTACCTGCCGGACTATAATTACTTCACACCATATATTTGCTATGTAGCATTTTGTAAGTTATGAATAGAAATAAAAGCCGTTTATTGAATGCATATCTTTATTAAATCAGGAATGAAACACGTTTACAATTTTCCGGAGAGATCCACGCATATTAAAATATCGTTGACTGCATGATTTATTCCTTCTCTAATATTGACATTTACATTCAACTTACTAAATTTAGTATGTTTATTTTACTGGTAATTTAATATTTAATATCAGCTATTTTATTAAATTATAATCATGTTCATATAAAAACATATTTTCAAGGGAAAATAAGCTTGTGTGTAATAAATATGTTTTGATAATTTTCTTTTTGAAAAGAATTTTCTATATATTGTATAAATTCTTAGGTGATGGTATTTGCATTCAAATAAATACCCTTTCTCTAAGCTTCATTGATTAGAAGCGGAATGGAGTTGTTAACCTGAAGATCAATGATATTAATATCTCTTCATGTACCTATCTGACTCTTTGACTCTTTATGATCCATTGATTAGCGGTAGCGGCTCTCGCAAATAAACACAACATTTCGCCATTGCCTGAGCTGTAATCCCTAGCTCCCTAGCCCAGCGATCAACTCTGTGGTGAACGGTTGGGCGTGGACATTTGGTCATTCGTCTTGCTCGGTAACCATGTAAAGGCAATTTCCGATCTACAGTTTGGAGGGAAACGTTGATTAATAACGCCGAAGCAGTGGCGTAACCAGACCTTTGCAAATTGGGGGGGGGGGGGGAGGCAGAAGGCGTGCCGAGGCATTTTCCGAGGGGGCGAATTTGGGTCCTTCTCCATAGACACTGTACAAACGGTCAGTTCATTATGTCAGTTCGCTGGTTACGCCACTCCGACGAAGACGGCTCGTTGGCATTAAGCAGTCGGCGATCATCTCGTCTGGTAGCTAGTCAATCGTGGTCGTCCTGAAGATTTTCGTGGCATCAAATGACCCACCTCTCGATGATGTCCGAGGATTTTACAGACCGTACTCTGCGACATCCCGAAGAAATCAGTGACTTTGGCTTGATTGTACCCTTCCCGTCGGAGGCAAGTACTCTTCGGCGTATTGACAATGCCGTTGGACGAGGCATAGCCTAGGGAACCTCTCTGTCAGTTTTTGTTGTAAAGGTGACAACCGACTCTAAAAAACGTGGGCTCCTTGCACAACGGCTTGGAGCAGGGAAAAAGAACAAACAACAGACGCCTGACATTTTAATAGCTCCCAACAAAATTATGTATGGATTCACTTCACCTGGGTAGTGGGAACTCATTATGTAATCATTCATATGATTATGAATATGATTACTGAGGCGTTCAAATAGAAGATTGGGTCTGAAAAAAATATTCCAACTTTATGAGCAACAGTGTACATGCCCTCTTGTTACAAAATACGTTGATAAGACGAAGGTTAAGATATTGGTCGAGTGGATAAATGAAAGTTTTAAAGAGTAAATACTTTTCTTCCCAAAATTCTACGCAAAACAGTTTACAATTCAAATGATATCTCTAAGAAAGCGTTTTTCCAAATTTTAACTTTATTCTGATGGCCTGCGTTTTGAGCAAAACATTATATGCCTCTTGTGTAAGATTTATAGTTTGTTCTTTTACAGAAAGATTTTAACACCCTAAATGTAGATTTAGATAAAATGTCATGCATCACAATAAGATTATAATTTATTTAAGTGCTACTTTGTCTGATTTCCGCCTTACTGTATCATGATCAGCTAAAGTGATTAACCATCATCAGACGCGTGGATGCGATTTTCAGTTGACTTTAATGTTACAGGAGGGCAAAAGATTGCCATGCATGCATTTTCAAACGTAATATTTGAAATTAACTACAAATCTAAGGCACTCAAATGCATTGAATCAAATTAGCTTTAGGTAAAGTGTCATGTGTGAATGTCAATAACCCGAAATGGGAGCTGATTGTGCTTCATTCAAATTCCAATTACAAGGTAAGGCGTATTACTCATTTCTTAAGAGATGTCGCCACTTAAAGGGAGGAAATCGTTATACCAGTAAACTACAAACCAATTTAAACCCTTTGCAATGTGCACATACTTTGTTGCCTGCTTTCTTCCGTTAACAATAAAGCACGTGATTGAGAATAAGTAAGAAGGTTATAATGCAATTATGCCGAACGTTACGTCAAGTTTATTAAACTTTTTCATGTTGGTTACAATTAAAAGTGTTATTTACCTCTTAAATAATGTATAACAATACAATGAATGAAGATGAAGTAGACAAGTAGAACAACTGATATGTGCAACTAAAATTGGAATAGCAAATCAAATTCTAATTATATGCTTTTCTTAGGGCTAGAAAATACATTCTGTTCTCTTACTGGTGTGGGACTGAAAAGCAACTTTGCTGTTGGATTTTTTTACCCAAACTCCGGCCATTGATTGAGTACACCACCATATAAAAAAGGAAAAAATCGGTTGCATCGATTCAAAACTTGCGTTCCAAAAAGTGATTTTTATGTCACACAGAAAACTTTCTTGAAGGATTTTTACCATAAAATTTTGCTCATAATATGAGAACATAAATACATCCACATTGAGGAAATAATATACAAATATTGACTTTATTTGATGGCCTGCGTTTTTGAGCAAACAGTTATGCCTTTGTGCTAGATTTATAGTTTGTTCTTTTACAGGAAGATTTTAAAAACCCTAAAGTAGATTTAGATTATAAAATGTATGCATACACAATAAGATTATAATTTATTTAAGTGCTACTTTGTCTGATTTCCGCCTTACTGTATCATGATCAGCTAACGTGGATTAACCATCATCAGACGCGTGGATGCGATTTTCAGTTGACTTTAATGTTACAGGAGGGCAAAAGATTGCCATGCATGCATTTTCAACGTAATATTTGAAGTAACTACAAATTAAGGCACTCAAAATTCATTTGAATAATTAGCTGTAGGTAAGGTAAGTGTCATTTGTGTGAATTTCAATAAACCCGAAATGGGAGCTGAATTGTGCTTTCATTCAATTCCAATTACAATGGTTCAAGGCCGTATAACTCATTTCTTAAGCTATGTCGCCACAAACGGGCGGAAGAAATCGTTATACCAGTAAACTACAAAACCCAATTTAACCCTTTGACAATTGCACATATACTTGTATGCCTTGCTTTCTATAGGTTATAATGCAATTATCCGAACGTTTCGTCAAGTTTATTAAACTTTTTCATGTTGGTTACAATTAAAAGTGTGATTACCTCTTAAATAAATGTATAACAATATTTTTTTTTTAAGTGTTATTTCACCTCTTAATAATGGGTATAACAATTACAATGAATGAAGATGAAGTAGACAAGTAGAACACCAGTGATAAATAAAATTGGAATAGCAAATCAAATTCTAATTATCTGCTTTTTTGGGCTAGACAATACATTCTGTTCGCTTACTGGTGTGGGACTGAAAAGCAACTTTGCTGTTGGATTTTTTACCCAACTCTGGTCATTGATTGAGTACAAAACCATAATTAAAGAAAAAATCGGTTGCACCGATTTCAAAATTTGCGTTCCAAAAAATAGTTTTTATGTCAGCAGAAATCTAACTCCGCAAAAATGAAAAATAAAAAAGGAAAAAAAAACACCTTTCCCAAAGGATTTTTACCATAAATTTGGCTCATCAATGAGAAATAAATACAGTTCACATGAGGAAATCTAGTACACAAAATTGAAAAATGTCACAATTACGAATTAAAGGGTCATACAAAATGTTTGAAATACACAACAACAATGCTAATCCTATGGCTTCTTTTAGCATAAAAACACCATAGCCGATTGATTACCGTTTAAAAATGGCGCGCGAAAAACAAAATCTTGGATCCACATGGACCCCTTATGCAATTTCGTGATCCACAACTTCGTCCCTCCCGACTTGCCTAAAAAAGTGTGATTTATATCACCTGAAATCGTCCCGCCTAGTTATTGCATGGACTCCTAATTTTATACGTGCATATTCGATCGTATTTGTAAGAAATTTTCAAACTGTGTTTTTTCTGTTCGGAACGACAAAATTACGTGGTTTTAATTTAATTCTAAAAATCCTTGGAAAGTAGCTATTTTTAGAATGGGCTCATGACGTCCCCCTATGCACTAATGGGAGTGTTATACCACCTTATGCAGTTAAATGTTAAAGTTTGTAGCACCAAGTTTGCTTTCTATTGTCGCCATAAACCGAAGTATGGGGTTAAAATATTTGAAAAAGCGGCCATTTGAAACTCCAGGACTGGCTACCAAACGGTTGGTCGAAAAATAGGAACAACCAAAAACAAGTTTGCGGTTTCCTCGTGGTTTTGTCAACAAGACAAAAAATCAAACAATGTAACGAAAAAGTCGGCAAATCCAAAACATAGGGCCTAACCCACATGTTAAAAATGTGTCTCATTTTTACCAGACTACCTTTTAAATACGATAAACCCCAATATTTAAGATCACTTCACGCTTTATATTACATATACCTAACATAAAAAGTACCAATTTGGAAGCAGAAAAAATGTAAAATAAACAGTGGCTAAAGTAATAGTACACATTTGAAAAAATGTAGATTTAGAGACTGACCGTTATTATATTTCCGTTATATTACATTTCTTTTGTAACTTACTTGTTTTTAGTGTAAGAATATGAAAATAATTTTACCTATAACAATGTTTAAATAACGTTATAAGTAACGTCATCTAAAACAAATGCAAATCCTATTCCCTATCATTTAAAATAGTTTTAAAAAAACCCTTTTCTCCTTTGTAATGCTATTTAGTTTTAATTTGAAAAAAAGTAGTAACACATCACGAGTCCACACGGCTGAGACAAAACTTTTGAGGGTGATATAGCTAAAATACACTATATAGGTGGCGCCCCTCCCTACTTTGTAAGTGGCCTTGTAACCAGTATATTTAACACGAGTCAATGGCTTGGCGCTATGTCGGTAAGTTATATAATTATAGGTGCTTTAAAGGGTACGCAACATTAACCGCATTTAAGTAGATATTAAATGGCCGGTAGGCCTATAAAGAAAATATAAATTGGAAAGCAAGAAAGATTCAGAGAAGAAGGAACGCCTCAAAAGAGCACTCGCTGCGGAATCAACCCGGTCCGCTTGCGCCTTACGTGGCAAGTATAATAAACACGACACACGGAGTCGCAACGGCTGAGAAACAGAACAACTTTTTACGCCTCAAAAGCTAACAATTATCGTATAAGA
The DNA here is from genome assembly GCA_023653785.1 of Ophioderma brevispina. Taxonomy (NCBI): domain Eukaryota; kingdom Metazoa; phylum Echinodermata; class Ophiuroidea; order Amphilepidida; family Ophiodermatidae; genus Ophioderma; species Ophioderma brevispina. The sequence goes on from JAMKCH010003116.1 coordinate 46,774, forward strand.
TATAGGTGATTTACGGAATTTCCGGAAGAATGAAGTGGAGTTGGAATCAGGGATTGCATCACCGGGACGTACACGCCTTCTGATGTAACCGAGTGGCACACACACGACTTCACCCCATGGCATTGCCTGTAGTGCCCCCCATTGGCACCCTCGCAATTGGGTGGTTGGCCATGAAACTGCAGGGCTATCCTGCGTATGACAAGTCTTCGTGTCATGATTTGCTCACATGGCTGACATTTACCACATTTTGTGCACAGAGATCAGCCCTCTGCCGTCCCTGCGCGTGACACCAAACATGTCTTACAAATCCCGCCATTTCGGTCCTAGTAACATCACACACACGCGCACCCGTTACCGCAGGGAACGATGTTGGGACACCAATATTGTTTTTAAGCTAATGTCCTTGATATGAAAATTTATATGTTTGTTCTGGGATATTTGGACTTTAACATCTAACGCTTTACAGCCATGGCCTCGCTTGTGTAGTAGCTGATTATACGATTTCTAACATAGACACCGTCTTCTAAATCGAGAGACCTAATGTGTGTTAGTCCAGTGAGCCACAAGGCAGGACTCGTGGAACCACGAGTTAAAAATACAACAAGACGAAAACAATTCTGTTGTGTTAACGTGCTTCCTCAATTGTCAACCCGAATAATTCCCCTGTCTGTCAAAAAAGTCTAGAAGAAAATCAATGTCCGCACAATCATGGAAAACATTCTAAACCTGAGCAAATTTAAATTTCTTAAAAAAAAAAAAAAAAAAAGGTCTAATTGTTTTGAACACTACACCAACTTGTCCATTGTCATAAGGTTTTTAAACGTATTGCCCATACTCTACCCGTATCTACGGCACTTAGTTTCAGGGATTATAGGCTTATAAACGGTTTCAAGGTCATCTGGGGGTAAATTCCTTTCCGATTGTTCCGATTTTGACGAAACAACTCTCAATTCAAATGTTTGTTCTGGTATATCCTATAACAAAAAATTATTGGATTGCATTTGAAAATTTTATAAATTTTAGGACTATAAGTATTAATGACCCGATAGGATATGTAGACCATTGTTACATTTTGATTTATAATGTTGACCAAATGGTGAAATGAGTGTTTATATTCCTGGTCCATTGGGACTATATGAAGACTCTGTGGACACATTTTAAAAAAAGAATCGGGGAGGAGTCTGAAAATGTTATCCCAGGATGACTTTGAACTTTAGTGTCTATATCTATTAAACTATAACCCGGAGATAGGGCAAGCTATACTTTTTCATCCTTAGATATGCAAAAATATTGGTATAGATTCGTAGAGTTTACCCTGTTTTACATTTGCACCCATGTACAAAACCTTGCCTCACAGGTAAATGCATATTCCGTGCTTCTTATACTGCTAGGCTATTTCATATGGTATTCTCTCATCCTTTTAAGTTAACAACACACCATTGTTTCTGTTGCAGTTTTTTTAGGTTCAAACCAATATTTTATTTAAATGGGCCATTCTTCGGTCCGTTTGGGACCAAAAACGGGAAATTTTGACTTTTCAACCCACTGCTGTTTTGCCAATAAACCAACCTGTTATTACTTTTTATAAAAAATGAAACCCTTTAGACAAAACCTAACCAAAATAATGCTTCCCTTCGCCAGATTGATTATTTGTCATGAGGGGCAAATAAAGTCGGTCACGTTTGTAACCTCAGGACAAAAAGGTGGTTTTTAGAACTTCAAACTTCAACTGTAAAATTCTGTGATATGGTAGTACTCACATTGTTATACTTATTTTCCGAAAGACATGGGTATGTTGTCATTACAACAATATGCGTTAATTAAAGTAACAAGCAAACCTTTACTTGTAATTAAAAATTTATATCACAAGTACGGTCACGTTGTCTGTGACATTCGTGGTTACGTGTGTGTGACATCTCCGTTGACTTATAACACAAACTTGATGACCATTGTTAATGTGCACCCAAAATGAAGTTTTAATAAAATCTTGGTATTCCATTATTCCTCAACTATTTCACATACCTTTCATTACAATTGCCATCTAGTAATAATTGCAAAGGGGCCAAGATGCCTACATCCTTTTAGTATGCAGATTTCCTGTGTTGAAATAGGAAAAGTCTGCTACATTTGGCAAACTTACCCCAAACTTTCACAAAAGACAAATGGAAATCAAGTTTAAACCGGTCTTTATTAAAATATATTGTGTTCCTTGTTTAAATGATTATATTACATTTTCCCTGATAATAGAAGTTACATTGCTAGCTCTTCAATATGACAAGAAATTTATATCCTTCACAAATACTAAAATGTTGAGTGCCGGTCACGTGTGTGACAGTAATTAACACATCCCAATAACTTTTGAAAGAGGAAGAACCGGAAAGATCTAAACCATTTATCTTTAGCGAGGCGGCAAGCTAAACCTATCCGTCGCATTTTCATGATAAAAGCATGTGAAATTTGGACCGATGTAGAGCAAAAAGTAGTACCAAAAGATCAAGATTAATGAGCCATCGCTAAATTTGCATCCCCGTCGGCCATATTCCAAGATGGCAGCCAAAATGACAATTTTAGGCAGATTTTGCTAATTTCAACACTGCTACCTTTTACTTATGTCTATAATAGGCATAAAAAATATCTTAAAGCATGTTCAAAATGTTTACCTAATCACAGACCCAGTGCCCCATATGTGCCCCTGTTCGGCCAATTCAAGATGGCGTCCAAATCCGAATGACCATTTATTGACTAGTTTGCTCATAGCACACACCCACCTTTTACTTACTCTCTTTACTACACATATAAAAAAAAATGCTAGAGATCTGATACATTGATCGTTTAATAATTTAATTAAGGGTACTGATGTATTTCAGTGATATTAAAGGGTGTACTTAAATTTGAATAGACTGCCATTTCTGCGATCGAATTTCAAAAATTGATGAATGATTAACTCATAAAAATCAGACATGATTAATATTTTCTAGATATAAATATTCATCATACATTTTAGTCGCACCAAAGACTCATTTTTAAACAAGTGATTGAATTCTCAAAACATACAGTTACCCCAAAACCCACACGAATTACCCCCTATTGGCTACCACTGATATCGCATTGGTTAATTACAGAATCACTTGTGTGGTAACAAAATTAAGGGAAAATCTCACTGTTCTGTATGGATACCAATTAAAAGGCATTCGATTATTTGCCGGAATGTAGTTTGACGTTCATCAACTTATCACCTAAAAATATTTGTTAAAACTAGTATATTCACTTTTATAAAAGTCAGGGTAATTTTGTACCATCGGCGACTCTGAGAACCAAGTAATGAATATCAACATAGGCCACTTTATTCACCTGGCCAATTTCTTTTTTATTTACTTGTTATAGTAGATTCAAATAAGTGAGACCTCATGTAAAAAGCTTTAGTCTGTTCATTATCCGTGAGAGGTAAAGAGCGGAATTATTTCTAATGGCCCACAGGTAAAAAAGTTTCATGATACTTCATACAATATATAGTTAATGTAGCTAGAAAATAATGTTGACCAAATTACAGGTCTTTCACATCTCTAGATGGATAGATGGATGTTTCAATTGAAGTTCAGGATGAAAACACCAGAAATTTTTTCATTAAACGTTGTTATTGGAACATAAATTACCTTTTGACCTGCAAAAATTGTCAATTCCTAATCACAGCCTTGGAGAAATAATGCAATTCTTATATTCGATGCACAACATAAAACAATTCAGTTTTTAGTTGGCATCAAAAAATGGGCCCAACCTTGTACCATTGTTGTATTAAGCGTTTAAGCAAAATGGATTTAACATCCCGTCCAACAAGCCTAAATAAGTCCTTTCAATATTCAAGAGCATGTATAAACCAATGAATGCATTAGTTCTGTACAGAATTTGTAATGGTCCAATATGTTTGTAATGGCCAACAAAGGCCTGGTCTCTGCATGGCCCGGGGATGTGTGAACCCCTTATCAATGTCACAACCGTCCGAATATGCAAGGGTCTTCTACGTTACTTGCAATATACTATAGGTGCGTGGGAACATTAAAGAGTTGTTATGCTTAATTGGGTTCCAAGGCAGCGTGCTAATGTATGAGCTGCCAAGTTATAAACAAACATCTTCCCAGTCCAAATGATAGTCACAGTTCAGTTCTGGATCTATAGAAATTGTACTATCTAAGACAACAAATCAGTGTCTACAGTCTGGACAAGTATTTGCTATGCGTTATGAGTGTAGAAGTGCTACAATCAACATCATGGGCTATCAGCCTTCTTAGTGAGAGGCATGGGAAAGGGAGGCGTATCATGCAATAAGCGTTTGCTCAGAACACTGTCGATAACAAGTAAATATGTGTTTGTCTTGTGATACAAACGTGATCGATTGGGAACCACTTTCACCGTAAACAAAAGGCAGGGATGTACCTCGTGTTTTGAAAAGTGGCGAAAAATGGCATACAGGGACGTTAACCTCGTCTACGAAAGGGGGGGGGGGGACGCCTTCCCTTCAGGGTTTTCCCCAGGCTTGCCTCATTAAAACACGATATTCTCTGGCGCCCAGATATTTGATGTAAATTGTCAATCGACATTTTTCGCTCCTTTCATCCAAAAAACAAACATCCACCGTAAGGTAAGATACAGGGTGATCCCCAAGTGATGGATGGGGGGTCGGAGAGAGAGAGAAGTACCAAATGCCTAACACAACACAGGAATATCCAGACATTCAGAGGCTATGGTCCTCCTCTTCCAATGATACCAAAATGAGTAGACAAACATGCCTAGCATTATGTAACAATGACGTTATTCTTAAATAACGATGAGGAAAAGTTTACTAAATTTGAAAGTTGGACCGGGGCGCCGTCTTGGATTTTTGTTGGGTACCCATGCTAGTTCCAGGGGTTCTGGAAATGCCCTCTAAACGGGACAAATTTTCAGTAATATAGACCAGGCCCGAATTGGACCAGCCTGGATGAAAGTATACTAGGTTTAAGGAACTAGGAACAGTGTAAACATCAAATGATTTTTTAAAATGTAATCTCATTGTTTGGTGATCCAAAAATTTGTCAAAAAAGTTCAATTCAGCCAACACATTTTAACCATAATCAAAAACAAAAAACTGCATATTTGAATTTCTCTCAACTCCAGAAAATATACCTTGACTATAGTAGGATAATAATTCCAGGTTACATGCTTCAGACAATTTTGGAGACACGTTTTGCTGCTTTTTGTATTCACTTTGTATATAGTTACATGGGAAATATTTTAGTCGCACTGTCATTGTACAATGTGATTTTATTCATGAGTGTCATAGAAAGATGATAGTTTTCTTTTGATACCAAAATAATTAAAATCCACCCTTTTGACAAAAAAACCGAGATGCAAAACTTCCCATAGAGCTTGGTTACAGGGCGAACCCGCTGCCGCCTCCACCCTCTATTTGGCTGAGTGGATTTGTCATAATTCTGTTGTAATCAAGATACTTAACAAATTCATACGATATCAATAAATCTTCAGCTTGTGAAATGAGGTCAAAATCACTTCAATTATTCCTGCACTTACAAAGATATGACACATAAAACTAAAGTTTGATAGTTTAAAAGTGTGACGGCCTCCACCCTTTTCTGTTCTTCATAACGCATGGCCACCAGTATAATCAAAAAAAATTGGTTTGTTTTTTTTTGCCAATTACAAAATGGCTGTTACAGGCTAAAACAGGAGGTATGTTATATTCTGAGTAATATCTGTAGTTACTATAGCCTAGACACATAAATAAGTATTTTACATATCTGTATGTAATTCTTTTGCATAACCACATCAAATCTTTTGGCGCCATTTTCCCGAATCAAATGCGTTTGGGGCCATTTTGAAAGATGAATGTTTTCATTTAAAACTTCCCTTAACTACATAAACCTGTTTTGTCAATTTAAATACCTAATTAATAATTATGATTGTCAGACCATTAAATACATTTTAAAACCATCATGTCACCAGTATTTTAAAAAGCAGATTCATGGAATAACAATAAAAAGCTACTTTTGGCGGCCATTTTGAAAAAATGGCTGCCAACCGTCATGGGTAAAAATTGAAGTGGCTCTGATCTCAATATTTTAAGTATATATTACTCTACTTATATACAAAATCCCTTGCGTTTATCACTAAATCCGACTGTTCCTAATATTTAGTTATGCCGCCTCGCTATTTTTGTATACCGAAGTACATATAAACTAAACTGGCTTTTGACATTAAAGATGAACTCTACTTAGACAGTGGTTTCTAGTAATAAAACTTCTTTGTATTTTTGGTCAGTGGTGACATACCAAAGTCATTAAACTTCTCTGTTAATTACTTGTCTTTTCCTATAAATTTGTATTTTTTTCACATACTTTGCAAAGATTGAAGTCATGCAATACTTCCCTGCAGTAGTCCAAACACAAATGAAAAGCTATTTAATATAAAACTAAACAGAAGGCAAACTTGGAAGGATTATTAACGTGATAATGTAAATAATTTATCAAAAAACCCATTGTAATGGATTTTTAACATATTAAAAATGTTTACTTATTTGAAGAATGGCCACCAATATCTATAACGACAATGCTTGAGTTCAGTGAGTGTCCGAGCCCCCCTGTAGCAATGATGTGTGTGTCTTGGGAAAGACATTTTCTCTCCCTTATTCGCCCTTTGCAACGGCCACTATATGCAGGTAGAAGCCTCGAACTGACACTAAAATATGAGAGTGTTATTACGGTTTCCTGAAGTACGTAATCCTGTTTCTAAATCGGAAAAAAAAAATGGTGCAGTGTTTAAATTCTCAAGACTGGAAAAATATCGAAAGGCAATGTGGGAAATGGATGCGACCGTGGCGATTGCGTGTTTCACTTTTCCGTGTCTGGAGCACCGAAGTACCCGATAACTTTTCAATTTTCTCTCTAGGGTTTTCTATAGTTCAGACCCAATTTAACTATACACTATTTCAACCAAACATAGTAACGGAACCACTCTGATGCAAACCCATCCCTTTGTTTTTTTCGGGAGATATTTGAGATTTAGTTTGTATTTACCACCTTCTCTATGGCGGACTGTTAACGTTAGTCTCTCCGCAGTATCAAGTTAATAAATATTTTTTTTTTTGTTCGCATCTGTGAGCATAGACTACCAACCTTGGGAAATAACTTTCCGGGCCCGCCGTAGAGTGTTATACATGTAAAACAACGCATTCACCTCTTGCAAGGCCGTTGTTTGTTTAGGAAGAATAGAACCTGACCGAACTATTGCGTAAGTGCTTCCATTCATATTGCTGCCAGTCCGCGGCTCTCCCCGCAATGGCGCAAACCTGGCAACGAGAGACCCTAAAATGTCACTTTAAACCTTCAGTTGGTGTATAAATTGGGAAGCTGCCAGGGGTAGTCCGGAGATATGCGCCATTATAATTGGCTGCGCCAAAGGTTGAAATCTTTGAAAATGTGATATATCAATATTAACAGAGTAATACTTAAAAGCGCGTTGAGACGGCAATTGTATAAGGGCGCAAATCTAAATGACCTTTATTTTATTAATGTTAAATATTTAAAAATGGAATGTCAGTTGTTCATGGTTTAGAGCAATAGCCACATTACCATCTCTACTCTTAAAGAAGATGGGGATTTTCCAGCAATGTGAATGACGTCTTTATGTAATAACATCTGAGTGGTACAATTTTTCTGCCGTGCTCAATAATAAAATAACATGTATTTTGGGCAGAGTGGGACAGCAAGACAGTCAACTTTTTTTTCTCTTTAGAGATTTGTAATCCTCAGAAAATCAAACCACCCCGTGTCTCTTTAAGAATAATATGAAGCCAGGCCTGTTCATAAAATCTTCTTTTACAAATAAAACACGTTGCCACGTTGACTTTATATCAGCACATTACTTACTACTCTGTAGATCCATCATTATCCTCACGAGACACCTGACTTTATTATAGAGTAGCTTTGCTTCACTTCAATTCATGTTCGATAATCTACTCTGGCCTTCACCGGTAGCGTTCATTCATCTTGGTCCACATAGAGCAATAGTAGGCGTATTTTGTTTCAAACCTCTCGCTTTTGAATCTATATTTAAAATCAACAAGGATGGTTCAAACATCTTGCTTGACCTTTATAGAATATTACAGCCAAATCTAATAAATAGCAATAGGATCTTAAAGGTAGGGATTCCCTGATCATGATCCAATTGTTTTCAAATGTTTTTCGCTCCCTCACACATGGATCAAAATCAAAATCACACTTACAAAACTTGAGAATAAACTTGATCCACCGTTTGGATATTTCGACTTAATACTATAGATATATCTAGCGCTCCTCTGCCTCTCCTCCTGCCAGTCCTGCTTGTTAGCTCTTAATTAGTAAGGCGCCGTCCGTAGTAATACGGAGGTTGCGGTTCGAGTCCTGGCCAGCACGCAATGTTTTTTTTTCACACTTCGTACGCTTACCATCTCCTAAAGAATATTAATAATATTCTCTCTTGTCTGTCAGGAGAACTAGTAGTTCAACATCTCAAAAGGTTATAGGACTTGAACCCTTCTAAAATATACCAAGTTTGGCTAATCCTGGCTCATCTAGAAAAAAATATGGCTCAATGCTGATGTTTTTTAATGTTTTTCTACCCCGTCAGACCCCGGGGAGGACGCTGGGGGAATTGATTACATAGTTAGTAGGGCTTGTGCCCTCCTAGGACATTACTGAATTCAGTTGCTACTCTCTAGCTCATCCAGAAAATCGGATACGGCTAAATGCCATAAATCCCTACAATCATGACTGCAATAAATACATAATGCATAAAAAAGATCAAGCGACTTTTGAAGAAATTTAGCATATATGTTTATTTTGTACTACTCTACAATTCACAAAATTTCAACTTCAAATGGCTTAACTAGTAACAGATATTAATTAACTATTTTGGACATATTGCCAAACCATTCGCCTTCACATAATCGAACGTTCATACTCGCCGAAAAAAATCGAGTCTGCCAGACCAATAAGCATCGTATCACATACTGACGTATCGTGGTCGACGTATTTTCAGTCCACGTTAAAGTTGCTATTTTGTTGTTTTTAAATAGTGACGTTTGCGCAAAGGCGTCACATAACAACGTATTTGCGCGGACCGTATTTGTTATTATGTTTCATTTCACATAGTGACGTATTTCATTAAAAAATAATCTTTCAATACTAAATAAATTTGAATTTGATAAAACTATATCTCAAATTTAACTTATTGGGAGATTATCACTAAGGTTTTAATTGAATATGTTTTGATTACAGATAGAGCAATTTTTCGCAAAATCTTCAAAGTCGTTTTTCGCGAAATGCGTATTTTGCCCAAATACGTTAACCCATAGAGACGCGCCCCAGATATAAATATAAATACAAAACAAAACAATATATAAATACAAATAATTAATATGAAAGAAAATAAAATAAAGAAATCTATTTAGATTATAAATATAATAAAACTCGCGCGGTCGTGTCAAAATCGGCACGGTTGTGTCCAATTCGACCTTTTATGTCCGCTCTAGCGTGCCACAGCAATCGATTTCAGGTGAGATATTACAAAATCCACAAAACCATAAAAGTCGCACAGGATAAACACACAACTTATCAGTTAACCTCGTCTACCTGAGCCAATTTTGTGATTTTCGTTACTGAACATACGATCTGTAAAGTGGTAACACAGGGTTGTTTAGCTTAGAGTTTCTTCTTTCCTTGGGATCAAAATAAGTACCAACATCCATTATGACGTCACTATGATGTCTACTATGTTGAGGCAAATACGAAAAGTACTTAAATACTGAATATAGGGTGACGAAAATTGATATTTGCAATTTTAGCCGACTCAAAACGTACTATAGCACAAAAGACCTGACTTATATAAAACTAGGTCATTGCCATCAAGTAGAAGCCAAAAAAGCCAAAATCATGAAAATCGGATATTCCAACATTTTTGGCGAAAAATTGAATTTTCCGCAATGTGTTGTCTATGAAATTGATCTATTGATATCAAAGCAAGTGCCTGTGATGTTTTTGTGTTGTGTTAGTGTGTTTTTTATATATTAAAAACCAAAAAAGGGAGGGGGGGAGGAGGTCGTTGCAACCCCAACCCATCACTTTGGTATCATCCTGTATCTTACCCATACTCCCAGGGATGTTTGTTTTGGATGAAAACGAGCGGAAATGATCAATTGACAATTACATTAAATATTTGGCACCAACAAAGGGTGTTTTAGCAAGCCGGTGAAAAACTGAGGGGGTGGTACCCCCCCCCCTTCGGTAGAATAGGGTTAAGAGTGTCGAAAGTTTTACACGCTATCACTCCTGGCTTAACCACCTATGAAACAATCACTATCAACACATTCTTTTAATTTTAATTGTAAAGCTAAAAAAGTGACTACGCTGATAAGCATCTGAAGCAAAGACACATCATTGGTCTCTTTCCATTGCATCAAACCAAAAGCTTTAATGAATATAGTTACCCTGAAGAAATTTCCTTTGCAAAACTAGGCGGAATTGTATAACCATTAATCTATATTTTTCCAAACTCAATAACAATCTTTAGGACCCTAGCTCAATTCCCCAAAGGAGGCACGATGCATCACCCGATATTGCTTCGAGGGTTGAGTGGGTGCCGTTTTTGAACCAAATGAACACCACTATGAATTAATGACGGCTAGAAATCCTGTCCCTGGTCAAAAACACCGCTAAATGTGTAAAATGTCAAGTGATAATAAACAT
>JAMKCH010003117.1:0-36134 GCA_023653785.1 Ophioderma brevispina
GATGAGGTAGATATACATGTTGCCGTAGTGCATCGATGGCAATCTTTTTTGTTATCTTCCGACACAGTAGAATCTAATTCATAAGGATCGGGTAATTGTTCCTCAGATTTTTGTTTTCAGTCGCTCCAAGTACTCCTTGCGATTGTTTTCAGATAAATCTTTAACATATTCACATTCACGTTCCATCTTCACCGATAAATATCTTGAAGAAAAAAGTTCGCGAAAACTTCAATCACAGATAGATGCTGAGATTACACGCATGTCAAGCACTGTTTAGCTATGAGTGGGAGGCAGCTGTGACCGTCGAAATGTTTTAGCCTGCGAGCCTGGCAGCCGCAGCGTATTTACAATTGATGCTGACGTCAGATGTAAACGTCTATACAAGTGAGTTTGAAGTTCACACTACAACATACACTACGAGCTATGGTATGCTCATCCACTAAGGACACAGTTCAGTGGGTTGCACATTATACCACATAACATGAATTGACCTTTTGTTCTGGGTATCATGAATCATACTCACAAAGCCAGGGGTGTATTTTGTTAGTACATCATTGAATGGAAGTAACTGAACTGTGCCATGGGAATTGAGAATATCTTGGATCACAGTGATCTTCTTAACACACAGTGCTCAATGGTGAATGCAAGAGACAACCAGAAATCTGATTTTTGATGATTTTTTGTGATTTTTTGATTTAGCAACTCACTGATAGTGCCTTTAACTAGCCAATCAGAAACGCTGTTATGAAAGGCAGGCTGTGTTCAGAGGTATAGAGAATGTATAATAACTGCAAGTGTTGGGTGCAGAAGTGAACTGTGATAGCGATTAGTAATTTACTTAACCTGTATTAAGTTTGCTTTACTATTGAGCAGAATACAATTAGAATAAGTCTGCCAGTGTTGTTAACACCCTAACTGGGGCAATAACCGTTGAAAACTTAACAGTGTGTTTCACTGTAACCTCGTTTGCAAACTATGTCAATTTTCGTTTTGTAACAAAGGGGTCAATTGACAGACAAGTTTTTAACCGCTGGGATCTCCAGCTGAATGATCACAAATTTGTTTCCAATACTTTATAATAGTTTCCAAACTACACACTCAAATCGAGTCACAATTGGCAAATAGCATCACAAATTCAGTGCATAATCTCATTGCAAGTGGCAAAGTTCAAAGATAACCTGTAAATCCTATATGTGAAAGTGAACTTACTCCTTTTGAATTGATACTAACATTAGCACAAGTATGCAGCCCAAGTTCACACTGGCAAGATAAATAGGTTATGAAGTAGGAACTTTGATTAAAGAGATGAGGGAATTGTAGGCCAACTCCCTAGTTGCTAAGGTTGTGTAAACTCACTTAACCATCTTATGATATCCTTGACTGCCTAGGTCAACACACACAGTTCTGACTTCATTTTCCCCCTAAAAACTCTTTAATTTCTGTCAATATTGGATTTTCCACTTCGATACACATTCAAAAAACACTAGGCCACCGTATGGCTTGGGACTCGGTGATCAAATATCAGAGAAGCAGGCTCGAGTGTTACGCAGCAGAAGGCGATCGCTAACCTGTTATTTTAAGATATATTTTTAAGCGAGTCAATCCCGAAGTTAAGTCTGACCATGCTTAGTGAGGCAAAAAATCATACATATCCATTGAACAAAATGGTATAATATGCTAATATTTAAAAGTAACAAGAAAGATAATAACACAGTCTTTCTTATTTAAAAGGGATTAGCAACGATAATGGAGAGAAGCAAAAAAATGTGGAAATGCATGCTTTTAACTTATAAATCAGGGATAAGTATGTACAATTCCATAACTGCTTTAATGTAGAAACAAACTACCAAATAGTGAAAAAAATGAAGTATTTGAGGAAATTTGTCATACCATCTCCAACAAATAGACATAGAGCGAGGACGTCTCAAAATCTGCACTAAACAGCTGATTGGAGTTTACACCAGTACAAAATAAACAAAGATCAATAATGTTTGTGTTTGAGGTCAAATTGTATTGATCATGGTGCACAATATCACGCTGAAAATCTGTGATATTCACTGGGAAAGGCTTTTGTGATCTCAAGTCAGAATTTTGATACGCACGTATAGAAATTACAGAATCCGATAAAAAGAACTGCCTTGCCTTTAATACACAGATTTCAAGCCAACCACTTGCAGGTTTTGTTAGCATATCCATGTCGGTAACAAAAATATGAATTTTGATGATTTTTTCGATGTTTCGTATTAGCATATCGCTACTAATCCCTTTAAAGGTAGGTGACCTGATCATGGTCCAATTTTTCATTTGCTGTTGTCTTCCTTACATGGAAGCCTATGAGTATGACCAAAAACATCGGATTACAAATTTTGAGTTAATCAGTCCAGCTGTTTGGATAGTAGAAGCAAAAACGTGTACTGAATTGACACATAAAACAATATAGCACCATGTATATGTCAACGCTCATCCATTAGTTGTTCTGTTGGTTCAAGCAAGTCGAGTTAGCATCATTTTCATGAGATTGTGCTATTTCATAATAGACAGAAATTTTACATTTGCAGCGTTGCCATTGAATTGGGATCAGGGATACCAAAACTAATTACAATATCCCTTCTTTTATGACGCATGCACACTTTTGAGCATTACCATTCACAGGTATAGTTTAATACACAATTACCAACATAACAGTGCAGAAATCTCATGAATTTGAAAATTGGGGGCGTTCTTAAAAAATGTGCTATTATTGCTTTAATATATCAATATTGACCGACTCTGTGTGCAATAGTAAAAAAAATGTTGTGCAATTTGGATTGTCCTACTGCACAGGGTGAAGCGGTCGCACCCCCCAAATTCAAAAAAAAGGGAAAAGGTCCACTTTTTGCTGAATTTTTGCATAAAAAGGTTCAAAAATTAAAAAAATTTTGACAGGAATGTCCACTTTTGGTGATGAGATGTTCAAAAAGTCCAAAATAAGGACCATTTTAGGGGGCTAGGTCCAATTTTACCAAAAAAGGTCCACTTTTACAAAAAAAAGGTCCACTTTTTAGAAGTCCCGCACCCCCCCAAAATTAAATCCTGCGTACGGCCCTGCCTTTCTTTGTATTTCATTGTTCTGAGTGACACTAAAATTACCATATCTTTGGAAGCAGGTACTCACAAAGGGAGTCTAACTTTAGACCCTGGTTTAACCCAGAGTTAGTTCTACATGAGTGGACCATTTTCCTTTCAACATACTCTGAAGGTGTGCCATAACGGGCGAGAAAATTCCTCATGGATGGGCTGGAATGGCTCATCCACGAGGAATTTTCTCACCCATTATTTTACACTTTCTAAGTATGTTGTAAGGAAAAACAGTCCACTCACGTAGGACTAACCCTGGTTTAAACCTGGGTCTGAAGTTAGACTCCCTTTGAGAATACCAGCCCATATAGAGCAGGAGCAGAATATCATAGGGGCCTTATTTAAGGAGTTTGTTTACCTCCCACTACAGAAAAGGTTTAACACCTTTGGTAGTTAGTATGGACCCTCTACATCAATGCTAGGTAGGTGGTACTCTCAAATTGTAGTATCACTTTTTCAATAGGGGCCAATTTAAGTTTACACAGGGGTCAATTTTTAAAAATGCTCCAATCATGTTGAAATGTATGTCATTGTCTATCTAGTCATAAGGATTCCAAAAATGTATAGTTTGTACCACCTACGACCTTTGGTTTTGGAGTTAGAGGGTAAAAATGACAAAAATGGTAAAAAGGTCAATCTCAATTTGTACAGGGGTCAACATTAAAAGTTAATCTGATTATATTTTAAATACTTGCAAATTATTGCCTGAGGTAAGAGGACTCCTAAAAGGTATAGTTTTTATTATGTTAAATGCTTACTTATGGAGATAAGGGTCAAAGAAGGTCAACACCAATTGGATTATGTTGCCCTATGACCTATTTTGTCCCATAACATGGTAACTATGCATTGCAGATGGTACAAATTATTCCTTATTTTGACACGTTAAACTAGATGAACAACTTATTTCATTTTTACAAGATGGAACACCTTCTGATTTTGACCCCTTGTAAAAATAGAAAATGACCTTTGTTACCATTTTAGCCATTTTTACCCTTAACTCCCCCAAAGCAATGGTCATAGTGGTACAAACTATACTTTTGAAATCCTTATGACAAGATGGACAAATATGACTACATTTCAACATGATGGGAGCATTTTAAAAAATTGACCCCTGGTAAAACTTAAATTGGGCCCCTATTGAAAAAAAAGATGAGTGATACCCATGGCAATTTGAGAGTACTAATACCTAGCATGATGTAGAGGGTCCCTACTAACTACAAAAGGTGTCAAAACCTTGTCTGTAGTGAGGGGGGTAAACAATGATGTTTGACCTGCGGTCCCAGCTAAGTCCCAAAATGACACCTAGAATTGCACATAAACTGAAATGAAAACAAGAGTTTGATTTTGCTTGACAAATATCTTCATTCTGAGATATTCTGTTGGTTGCATCACATACGTTTCTTTTCAATCAAAAATCCTTAACTGTTAAGGTCTTTTAGTTTTTTCTAGATCTATTTTACGATCAAATATAAGTATCTGATAGTGGATGGGCCAATTTTTTGCCGAGTTTAAAGCGGCACTGGCACATTTCGACATATGAAACTTTTTTAATTTGCTCGCAAATCATAGTCTAGGCCATCTTGGAGAATACAGATATAGTTTACACCATAAAAATAACATCCCAAAGCAGATAGGATATTAATAAGAGGTATAAAGACATCTGAATTTGGTAGGCTAACTTTTAAGTGTGCCGTAAATTTAATCAAAAAGTGTTTATTACATGAATAATCATAGGAATCGTACTCATTGATATTATTAAAACCACAAAGGTCACAGACCGGTTCAAACAGTGTACATGCCATGGGAAACACGCATACAGCGTGCGTATTCTTGTGTTTACCCCACCATTTCCGGGCGGGATCTGGTGAATTAATGTAGACGGCGCGAATTAATTTAAAATCGTTTGTGTACCCATAAGCATTGCTGATTGGGCTTAATAATTTCAGGTGGGGGCTAATGATATACAAAGCTTATAACCATGACAAACATATCAATTTTGAAAAATCTAGAGGCCCACTATTTTTCAAATGTGCCAGGTCCAGTGTCTCTTTAAAGCTGTTCATTCTTCTCTTTGTCCATTTCTAGAATCCACATTCGTGGGTTACACTCTATACATGTCAGTTTCACCCAGCTAATTTATGTTAGCCATTGGCATCAGTGAGAGGGAATTGCGCTGCTGCTTTGGGGAATTTCCCCGCCGATTGCGTTGTTGACCGATGAAATTGCCGCGATTAGAGGGAAGTTTTGAGGAAGTCAAATTTATCATTTGTATTTTCTTAACCCCAATGAGTACTAGTTCATTGCCTTTCATGTAGAATTGCTGATTGACTAATTACATCATATATTTCAATATCAGTTAAAAAGTAGCTTCCAAATATTTAAGCTCTAGCCCGCTTCAGCCCTAGCACCATTCTTACCATGTTGCTGATTGGCACAAAAGCACAGCACTTTGACCCCGTGCAAATTGTCTCTTATTTTTAGAACAATTTTAAGCAGTGGCGACAAAATTTTGACAACTGTAATAAATAGGAACTTGCAAGAGCTATTACCTCTGCCAAAATCATACAAATTCATTGCAGGAATCTTGCCATATAGACCTACAAAGGTCACAATTTCTATGTTATAGTGCCCACTATATGTCCATTTTCCATAGAAGAACGAATAAAACTAAATTTTAAAGAAAAAAAATCATATTTGCTTGTAATGAAATTTCGCAAAATTTACGCAGGATATAGTTAGTGCAATAAATAATCCAAATCAGTTGTCAAAACTGTGTCGCCGTTGATATTTTTTTGTTTTATTTGGTTTTGTCATATTAAATGAGACTTTCAAACAGCTGTGAGAAGAATTACAGAATTCCAAAGTAACCAATGGACAAGTGGTACTCATGTGGAAATGTTCTTCATGGTATACACAGCACTGAACTACGCTGTTAAGGTGTTTTGAATTTGCAGGTTCAACCCAGGGCCCGCAGTGGCCAGGTGGACTGAGGGTGTCAAGTAGAGTGAGGGAGCCTATCCCATACCCCACTTTTAATAGATGTGCTAAAATCTATATAACTAAAATTTCTTACATCATACTTTCATTTTTTACTAAAATATTCAACTAAATGAGGTGAAATCCAACACTTTGTTTCAACACATGACCAGAAATCATCACACTATAAGGTGTTCTGTTCTTTTCACTCAGTCCACTTTCATGGATAGTAATTCTTCCAGGACACCCACTTTTGAGACTGTGACCTACCAACTTTGACCTTTAACCTCTTGAAAATTATGCTGAACAGTTTCAGAATAGATTATTCCATTGGCATAAATCAATAGTGCAACAAGCTTAAAATGCTGGTCAGTTGTTGGTTAAAATATCAGTGGCTTAACCAGACCTTTGCAGAAGGGGATGTCGAGGCATTTTCTGAGGGGGCAAATTTGGGTCCTTCTCCACAGACCCTGTAAAATCGATTAATTTATTTGGGGGCTGGGGGGGGGGCAAGGGTTCTGAGCAAGGGGATCCCCCCACTGAATATTATTGACTTTACTTTGGTTAAATTTTTGATTAATGTCGGTTAATTTTAATTTTGTTTGCAGACATTTTAACAAATGTTTGTTCTATTTATTCTAACCATCATTGAGTAATTTTTTTCCCCCAACAGTTAGGTTGATTAAGTGTAGGGAAAACAGGAAAAACATTTCAACCAACATATTTGTAACCTTATTTTCCAATTATTTCAGCATTTTTTATTTACTGTCATCTTAAAACAAGCAAGCCAAACATTAACGGAGAAAAAAATGTGCACATTTTACCTCACACCTGAAATGAGGGCGATTTCTGGCTGATTCAATCAATCAATACATCCTCGATCTTGAAGACCAGTAGTTTGCAAATTCAAATGACAAAACCAGTACTACTGGTTTTGTCCAGTACCTGTATTGGTTTGAAGTTGGGGTTAATAGATTGTATCCAGTCCCAGTGCCAATTTCTTAAATATATCAATTAAAATTCAAAAGGATCACATATACATGCTTCAAATTTCATATTTATTTTTATCTAATTTTTGAAAAATGACAATGAATTTAAAGTTTGCTGAAGTGTTTAATTGCAAAAATACGCACTTTTCACTGAATTTGACTCCCGTGAGCCGAGCGTTAAAAAGTAGGCACAATAGGATCAGTGGTGCACGTAATTTTGCAAACCACCCGGCTATCCATCTTGCTCTCATTGAAAGCACTGTCCAAACCCCATTAGCAATGCCATTAAAATCTTGATTAATTGACAAAATTTTCACCTTTTTTGGGAACAAAAGAAAAAAGAAAAAAAATTCTAACTCGGTTTAAAGTCACCACTGTTATATAGTAATAAATTATGTGGTGAATGTGGTTGAACACCAGGTTGTAAACACAGTGATAATTCTTCGGTAATTAATTCGGTGGCCGAACCTTCATGTGCTGGCAACATCCCTTCGGACTTCTCCACTTGAGTGTCCCTCAAATTTTCCCAGTAAGCTTGTAATATTATGCTAACTAGAGCCCATAAACAAATAAAGTGGAACATTACAAGAGTGAAGGAAACCTGTTTAAAAATATGATAAATTAAAAAATGGCATTTACATCATCATGAATTCCGACACTGTTCACCAGATGCTGTGGGAAAGTTGAATTGGACCACCTACACCACGTGATTATTACCAACTTAGAAAAACTCTCAATAAGAAAAATGAAAGGTGTCACTGAATGATATCCACCTCAGAATTAGCACCAAAATAAACCTTTTAGAATGATTTTGACAGCCTGTTATTTTTTTCTTCAAATTAATATGTAAATTGCTCTATAAAATCAATTGGTAAATCCAATTAATCTAAAGGGATCAATAGTTGCCCCATCACTAAAACTCATCAATCACTCCACTCATCAATCAATCAATCAATTAATCAATCAATCAGAAGAAGAAGTTGGCTCGAAGTACTGTTTTTATTTTCTTTGGCTTCACTTTTTTTGCGATCTACTATTAAACATTTATGAGCATTAATTACATTATACATAAAAAATTTTTTTTTTTCTTTTTGGATAAATTACACCCGGACATCAATCAGACACCATTTTCAACATATTAACACTTTTAAAACTTCCCACTAACTGCAGAATCGCAACACAACACAATTTGTCCAATTAGACAAAATTAACGACAGCTTTCTATTTGATCAAGAAAAGCCTTTGTCTCCGAGCAAAATAGGTATCGCAGTGACGCCTTGTTCATCTTGATAAGTACACGGTGAATAGCATCCGAGAGTCGTTGGCCTGTTGCGTGTTAGTGATCCCTATGCACAATAAGCAGGGCTCCGGGCACAAGTGGGGCTTCAGTTTAACGTTGTCTCTCAGCGTTACTCTCAATTGTCCGATTAGGCCAATATCTACGGGCTAGGAACCGAAACACAGGGGAAATCTCCGCAAAAGAAAGTGTTAAACCATGATGATATCATCATTTGGAGGGAGACGGCATCTTCTGCCTGGTAGTTTTCTTGAACGTCTTTTTACGTTTCTTTTATTTCTTGGAAGATATTGATTCCTTCTAAAATAAATTTGACTTTTTCCCCCATACGTGCTGATTTTGAGAAGTAGTACAAATGATACACAGTGCTAGAAAAGCTGAAAGTGAAGTGTACAACTGCTACAGTATGTCTAGACTAAATATATAGGATTTTCCATATTCATCTGTGCTATGCACTACCTTGGACAAAAAAAACTTGTTGGGGCAAATAACAAAGTGTCATCAGCAACTTGTGGTACATCACACAAATTAAATGGTGCTACATACAGCAGCTTTTTTTAATCGTTATGTGAGAGGCTTTATTCCACTGCTGTATCGGACAACCTGTGGCCAGCTTGGACAGCATTTGTGCTGGTGAATTTATGGTCTTATCATCCATCGAATGCTGTTTCTGATGGAAGTCAAATACAATTGATGTACAAGTTTTGTGAATTTTGTAGAAAGTAGCGTACTCTCTAATTTAAAGAAGTAAATTGTACTTATTCAAAGGTTAAAATGAGAGACAACACAGTTTTGAGTGGAAAGAAACACCACTCTGAAAGGAGTGACAGTGACTTTTTTACACCCACAATATCCACTCTTTTCAGAGTGAAAGAATTCACTTTTCACACTCATTTTGAGTTTTAAAGTTTACCACCTTAATGAAGTGTTCTCCTCCATTCCACTCTTTCACTTATTTTCCACGCAGATACAATTAGGAGAGTAAAATAATGAAAGCTGCTATATGATGTGACTTCACCTACTTGTGGTCCTGTCCTACAAGTTGCAGAATTAACTCCGCAACTCGCAAGGGGATGGGGCCAGAAGCTCCTAGTCAGACCCAATGTCCTCCTACTGTCCACTTACAAATTTTTGGGGGATAAAGCACAAAATGGTAATTTGGAGCACGTTGGGATTTTTTACCCTAAAAATCTAGCCTTGCCTTACCTAAACAACCTGGTTCCCTTCCAAACTGGCAAACATGGTGAGTAACTGTGACACCCATATACAACGGTTGCCTCTGAAGTCGTCAAATTAGGGATTAGTAAAGAATACCACACACCCCATTAGCCTGGTTCTAATCATTATCAAACCCTCTCTTTTCCCCACCAATCAATCTGGGGTACAAAGAGTGCACTTTTTTTAAAAAGGTTTTCCTAATGGACCAAATTGAATCTTGACATGCATGGCTACACTGGACCGAAAAGAGAGTTTCAAGGAATCCATATTTGATGTCAGATGTAGTGGTTTCTACAGATTTACACACTCAAACAGATTGATTACCTTTTATTTGGCCAATAGAAAGTTTTAACAAACGAGAAACAAAAAGGTGATTTTGTATGCCTATTTTCAATATATAACAAAGGCTGAAATTCCTATTTGCACCAATAGGAATTAGAAATTTCACATTTTGTGCCCACCAAAGAATAATTTCAGCTTAATCCTTTTAGGATGCGGGATATTTTTGATAGAAAGCTTACATCAGTACAGAAATCAGATATTTCACATTTTTAGGGACACCTTATGTGAAATCTCGTCCTGTTGCAGCACCTTTAATGGAGGCTACATGATGAAATCAAAGAATACCTAGCACCATTACAATGAATTATGGGGAAAAAACTTAATCAGCTCCATGCAAACAAACCCAAGATGGAGGTGAAGCCATAAGAATAAGGCAGGAGAGCAGGATCTAGCCACTTCATCTTTTAACTTTCAATAATTATCAGGGTTGTAATACTTACGAGCATCTGCAATCTGTGCAAACACAATTCGTTGGGACAATAGCTTCCTGACCCCGTTTTACTACCCAAGGGGAGTTATTTGTTAGGGTTAACATTATTTACCTGTTACCTCTCCTCCCCCACCCCCACCAAGCAATGTTGAGGCAACATACGCATACCAATCACAGTTACAATATCAGCCCAAACCCTGATTTAGGGGAGCGGGGGAAGAAAGAGGTCACAATGACAAAGTGTCCCAACAATTCGCACAAGCATTGTGGCCACAGTTGGACTTATTTGTTTTCAAATCCATGGACAAATTCCCAGACAATATATTTAAAGTGACAAGAGGAGTTTTTTGTTCAATTGATCAGTTGTAAAATATCTACAAACAAGTAAAAAAAGAACACCAAAACTACGTTTTGAACTTGCCTGCTATCATAACCATCCGTATAGAAGCATGCTTTGATTTTTCTGTCGTGCCACTACAGAAAAATACTAATAAAGACAAAAAGGAGGGAGTATTTGGTGATTCACTTTAGGTGTGATCTTAATCCAATGATCAAGCAGTACAAAAATGTTAAAAACCGGGTTCTAAAAATAAATGAGAGTGATTCTTTCTTATATGTCTTGTGCTCTTATAAAATTAAGGTTACACAGAAGCATCTGAAATCTTACTAAGTCAGAAATATATTAATCCATCTCTTAAAGTTTTAAAATGCATTTTAAATCACGAAAAAAATTATAGAATTCACCAGGGAATTGATCATGATATTATGTATCACTAACAAAAAATAATTAAATCATGGTTGAGGCACGTAAGAAGAACCCCAAGAAAATATGAATACAACCGTAGGATAAAAAAGCCTGGAAAAAAGCTTAAGTCTAAAACAACAAGACATTAAAGGCAATTGAATTGATATTGATTAGCAAACGCAGAGGAATCTTCGAATTATCAAAAACGAGGCAGGAGCGCCAGGGTTGGCCCCAGGGGTGCAAGTGTCTTAGCTAATGGCATAATAACAAGTCTCTCGTCGACTGAGCGCAATTCTCACAGTGCCCGGATAAGAAGCCGTTTGCGATTTTTACTGCCGATAAATGAGAGGATGAGGGCAATGGCAGATTACTGCTGGCTTGATCTGGTGAGGTTGAGAGGAGGATGAGAATGGGGAGTTGACAGGTGGTGAGATGTGGTAAGGAGTGTGGAGTTACAACTGCAGTGAGTTATGAGAGTACGCAATGTTTGGGTTTTAGTCCATGGCCAGAAGAGTGAGAGCAGGTCTAAGTTAGACCTGGTCTAAGTGTAATTGTGACCCACTTTTACAAAGCCTGGAACAAGTTGCAGTAACAAACACCCCTTTTGCAATAAAGGTTGTTGTGAAAATCGGTTAATCTCATAAGAAATCAATCAGTTTTTAAGACCTTATTTGTTATGCCTCGCTATTTAAATTCACCCACCCAAAGCGGGCAGACAACCGTCTACATAAAGCCATGCCACTTTAGCATTCCAGTCTTTTGTTTACTTCAAGTAAGAATCCTCCAGAGATGCAAAAACATGTGGGATACAGCATTTTGTCAGACATAAATCCATCACTTGGCTGGTCGGATTTCTCTATATAAAGGCACTAAAGTCAATACTTGCTTTTATTGTTAAAGATGAATGAACTGGGTTTTGATATTTCTGACTGGCTCTAACCCCGGCGGGTGACACTGTGTACAAAATGCCGATAGACAATTTCGATATCGATGGTGATAGCGCCACCATTTTCGATAAGCTACCTAATTATTTATGCATAAACGTATTCATGACGTAAACCGGGGGATGACGTGCGTATAGCCACAGACGACTGACGAACTATAAGCTACAGATTTCATGCAGATCAGTGTGCATTACTCATCCTTCTCTTGATCAAGTGTCCTATCCCGATTTAGTTAGGATCCCTGCTCTAACCAAATGAGGAATAAGTCACTGCGACTTGTTCCTGGGTTTTGTAATGGTGGGTCACAATTTGGTAGACTTCATATGAAGTCCCATGGATGCAAATGAGGTATGCCATTCATTCCGTCAAGCGCTACTGCCCAACGTCATTCGTGGCATAGACGGAATCAATTGTACTACCTCATTTGCATCTATGGACTTCTATATGAAACGTCTACCCACAATTTAGTCTCATCAGGAAGAGATGTTCCTTTGCATTAGCATGAGGTATTTTGTATTTATTTTGAATTTGCATGTTTATCTTTGAATGGCTAGTTCATACTTTATGAAGAAAATGCCTTATTTTTGGTGAGTTGGAAGGGTAGTGGGTGGGAGTGGTGGTGGGGGTGGAGGTGTTTTTGTGGGGGTGGGGTTTGCTATGATTCTGAAACATGTTTCTATCCATATCTATATCAATTACCATAATTTTTATAAAATGGTAAAATTGACCAAAGTTGACACATTTTTATCAATATGGTTTTAAAATGGGTCAATTGTATACTTATGGGTCCACATTAGAGTTTAGTAAAAACTTTATTTACTTGACCTGACTTAATTAGCTACCTAACACCAGGCTTTGCAGTTTGCATGTTTGCACTTGGTTTGAATCATGCGACTACCCTACAGCAGCAAAACTTTGTCAGTGTTCATATTTTACCTAATTTTGCAATTCTATGAATCCGCACACATAATAATAAGTAACATGTAGTCCAATGATAAAAATAATAAAAAATTGTTCCTCATGCATCATTAAATTGAGAAATTCTCTGTCCTAGGTATAGAGCAAACCTAGCATATTTTGAATTCTAAGGCTTGAAATTTGTATGTGAAAGCTGATTGCCTGAAATGCACAGATATGGAAAGCAAGGGTGTGTGTGAGTCATGATAGATTTCTAAATGATTTTCACCGTGATCCGTTCATTCTTGCTTTTTAAATCCAAAATCAAAATGAATCCAACAAATTTGGATCTACGAAGATGTAAATGGGTTTCATGCTTGTTCCATTCATTGACAAAGTGTATAGATCCTATCTGAGCATTCACTTTTTTTAATTCAGCCAAGACAATGAGGAAAAAACTTAGATTTTTAATTACTTCAAGATACGAAAGAGCAGCCAACACAATAATACATGTAAAGTTGAATTACTTCAATAAATCTTTTCTATTAAATCAAAGAATAAATGCATGCCAAAGGCTGAAAATGGTCTTTAGCCGAATAAAATTTCACAACATAAAATTACACAAAACTAGATGATTTATTGTAGTTCAACAACTCTTTCTCTTGAAATCGCATCATCTACAAAAAATCACTAAAACCTAAACTCCTGAACCACCTCTACCCCGATTAGGGGGATGAATCACAAGTCGGCCATAATAGCTGTGTTGTGTATAAAACTGACGGCTTTGCTGCGCACATTACAACAAATCGACGGCCAATCCCACAGGGGACGCAGGGATAGAGCTGGCTGCGACAATAGCGTATCTTCCCTTTCAATTGTCTACGTTTTGTAGCGCTAGCTAGCAGTCGGAAAAAAACAAACAAAGGGCTTGGATTTCTTGCTTTGCTTTACAAAATTAAACTACTTCTCTGCTATTAACACCTCAATTTGCCCAGCTTCTCATCTGCTTTAACCATCAGGAAAATAGTGAAGAAGGCTACTGTATTACAGATTGTTTTTTGTAGATTTTATTTTTTATAGACTTTTCAACAAACCGAAGGGCGATTTAAAAAACCTAAGTTTCGTTTGTGTGATCTTTAACTTGGATGTGTGGCTGGTTAACATTAAATTCAATTAAAACTGAAAAGAGTTCAGTCCTTCAAAAATCGTTGAAAAACGGTCCAATACATCAAGATCAAAGCCCTGATTTTAGACTACAAAATGCCCCAAAACAATTGTCTGACAGTTTCTTTGAGATAGTCCCATTTTGTTGCCTTCCCCTATAGTTTTCACTTGAGGTAGTGGTAGTATGTTTCAAATAGGACATCATTGAAAACTCCATATGCCATGTATACTTTGACAATTACAGATAACAATATGAACATTCGTTTTTTGAAATTTGAATACGTAGTCCCAGGTAGACAAGGATGAATATTTTATTAATCTTGCCACGGAGTGCCAGCACACACAAGTGTTGAAAAAACCCCATGTGCACTTGGCCGGTCCGAAAAAAAAAACAAAAATAATAAAAATTGTATGAAATACCATTCCTGATGCTATCCGCTAGAAAGCGATGGACACCTTTCGGGACGCCCTACACCTATAGATGAGATCGATCGCTTCTACCAAACCAACTGTGATAGCTAGTGGTTAGGAACCTGCTAGTGATCGGAGGTCGCCGTTCGAAATCCGGCAAGTGCCACATGGGGTTTTTCAACAATTGTGTGCGCTGCTTTCTCCAGGGAAAGATTGACAAATATTCCATAGGAAACATTCTTGAAGGACCTCTTGGGTCAAAAGTGGCATAAAAACAGACTAAATTTCTGTGCTTTTCAATTTTCTTTAAGGATTTAAAAAAGGAAATGGCTGCTTGGGGCAAACTAGGTTGGCCATATTCACTTATGCAATTAGCACTTTTGAAAATAAACGTTACTTTCTTTCGCCCTAATGAAAAGTCGATAGACAATAAGCAAAAAAGTAGTTGGTATCATATCTTGCATACACACTTGATTTTTGGGGGTTTTCCACCCCTGAAATTTGGGATTTGTGTTTGTTTTCCTGAAATCTGGGATTTAATTATATCCCTTCATAATATGTGGAAAATGGTGCTAGTGATAATAAAAATATGCACAAAATTTTATGTTAAAATGACCACAAAAACAAAACCATAACCCTACCCAAACCAACAGACTTAATGTTGCTTTTCTTTGTGAGCAAGGAAAGTTGAAGCCCCTGGAGTGGGTGGTGTCACTCCAGTATTAAAAAGTGCTACTCATGCATCATAAAAACCCTTTGGCTATACTACCCATGATGACAAATCGGTTTTTCTTGATTGGATCATTACAGGCCACAACAAGAGATAGCCTTCTGAGTAATCAATCAAACATAGGGCTTTGTAAAACTATACACCACAACTTCTTACAGTATCTCTGCTTGCTCATTACATTGATATTACCTTCCAAGTGACCAATCAAAAATAGTGCTTAGATAGTGAAGATAGGCAGGTTTAACACCAAGGGGTTATTGAAAACCCTTGAAACAGACCAAAAGAACAAATGCTAAAATGTCACACTAAATCCAGCATATAGGCACGAAATAAGTTGGGCCTACTCATTATTTTCCAGCCTTAAAATCCTATTTTACCTTAAAGTATATACTCAAATGTGATGATGATGTGTACAAAGGTATCCTAAACAGCAATTAATCTGAATTACAACACTTTTTGTCAAAATGAATTGCCACCTTAATTCAAAATTGGGACCCTCTCCCCCCCCATTTTATTTTGACAAGGATATGTCATACAAATCTCCTATATAGAACTGTTAATCTTGGCTTTTCAAAATTATGTAATTAGCATGTCCAACAAGGAAAGGGGAAAACTAGTTCATTGTGGCAAGGCAAAAGGGCAGGTGAGCATTTTTTTACTGCCGTAGAATGTGCAAAAATCCCCCACCATGAGGGATAATACTGCGACCCTAAAGGCAAAAAGTGGAATCTTACAAATCCATAGTAGACTTTCTCGTGAAGGGCAAGCTAAGGAGAAATGATCAAAAGTGTTAAACTTTAATTTGATACCAAAATTATTTGTTAGTACCATTATTGTAAATATGCAAATTTCTATTGAGAAAACAGATTTGGGGTACTTTGATTATGTGGCTATGGTGCCTGGAGAGACTGCTAAATTGAGGAGAAAATGTAGGTAATGTTGCAGAGAAAGGCGATTGGGCCAATTTTTTCCAAAAAGGTTTTTTATTATATTTTCAAATTTTATGGTTTCCAATTTGCATAGGCTTTACAGGGACCGATTTTGACATTGTGGCAATTGGACTGAAATGGACAAACTGTTGAAAACTTATAAACACCACAATGCCAATCTTAATTATTTCTAGAAAAGAACGGCACTTTCAATCTTATTAATAAGCTGTCAACATGATAGATTTGAGTTAAAGTGTTTCTATTTAAGTTAAGGTAGTTAGAATTTTTTTCAAAATTTAAAGTTAATTAATTTTAAAAAAAGAAAAATTAAACACTTTATTAACAAATGTAACAAAAGAATTAAGTATTTGTAAAAAAGTACCTCTGAAGTTGAATAGGGAACTCCTCTGGCTAGAAATGATTTTACTTAAAATTAATGTTTGAAAAAGCCTATTTGAGAATAACTGTAACTTGCAACCAGCAGGACCTTATTAGTATGTCATCTACATATCTTACTGACCACTGATAACAGGCTACCAGTTATGGACAGTTGTCTGTCACTGCCTCCAGTGCATTAATGGTGCAGTACTCAAGGGGTTAATAAAGGAAACAGAAGAGTATGTCCAGTCTGCTTTCCTCCTCCTCAGGCCATCTGAAAGGAGATCTTGTTTGAACAAGCAAATCATACGACACACGTCGAATAAAAATCAAGATGAATTAGGGATGAATGGTTGAAAACCAGTAAAGTAAATTACACCCAGATTTGGAGTGAGATTAGCACAAATGTAGAAGACGGGTCTTGCAAATCAGCGTAAACCCAAGAGGGTTCGCTCTTTTCTTTCCTTACTCTTGTGGCTACCAGTTTAGATTTCTAATGAAATGGGATGACGTACGGCCAGGCGGAGGGACACATATTCATTTGCAATTGATTGTGTGGTCAAAGTCATCACAATTTTTGCACTACCCACATTAACGTTGCCAAGCCTGGTTTCTTTTCTAAAAATGTCCTTGCATAGCAGGTCAAACAGAACACAATATGGGATGATTTCTATAACACAACACAATCATATTTGAAGCGAATGATATATTTGTGATGCGATCAATGAGTCACATGTTGGTAAACTTGATTTGGGGTGAAGATGAAAGCAACATGCAATTTCTTTTGCTGCTCTCAACTGCTTAAGCAACACTGAAACTGCTTATATTTCAGAAGTGATGGATTCAAGTTTGATTGGGGTTTCAACATAATATCATATACAGGGGCATAGCCAGTGGGGTGGTGGGAGGGGCAGAGTTCCCCTTTGAAAAAAATTGATGGAAAATCATTAAGGAAATTATGGATTTATCTCTTATTTTGCATGGGACAAGTCATCAGAAATCTGCATTTTATACAACATTTTGCTGTGGGTCTGAGATGCTTGAATTTTGAAGGGTATCATGAAAAAGTATAACTGAATAGCTATCTATAATATCCATGCATTTAACAAGAATTACACAGTGCGTATAATTAAGATGGCCCCACAACAATGGTTTTATCACATTTTATTGAAAATATACAATCAAGCTCATATATTTATAACATGTTCAAAAAGTATACAGCACATGACCTCATCATGTTCTATCACAGTGCCACATCAGAAGTTCATTGACTAGTCGGTTTAGTCTGTAGAGTGGATTAATGAATTTTCTTTCACCCGTGTAGCCATCCAGACATAGACAGGCATCCGTCTGCATGATTGCATGGGCCCTCCACAACATATTGTTGGGGCCAAAAACAACTATGGCTTTCACATTTAGGACTCACATAATGATAAGTTCATATATTTTTTTTTTTTTTTTGTAGATTTTCCTACATGATTCAACTTTAAAATCATTCTATGCAGAAAAAATACTTCAAGTTTTGTGACAAGATTGAGCAGAAACTAGAAATAGCTAGAATTGTTTGCCTAAGTCACAAAGCTTCAAAATTTGCGCTCCACTTCCCCTGGAAGTTACAACAAATTGCTGTGTCCATGGCTCAAAAAAGTGGGGAATTTGGGAAGCTCCTTCCCAGGAAAAGTTGGCCATTTGGAGGCCTCGAGGGAAACTTGGCCATTTGGAGGGAAATATATACATAAGATATAGTAGGAAATCTGTGAGAAATGCAACTATCTTCCCGGGAAATTTACATTTTTTCAAGCCCTGGCCGTGTCTAATTATGCAGAGGCATTTTTCCCATTTTTTATCTTCCTACACTCCAAGCAATAAAATGCAATACCTAACATCATAAAGTCAGTAGTTTATAGCAAAAGTCAGTTAATTAAATTCAAATCCAGAAGTTCACAGTATGCTCTGCTTCATGTGCATCACCACTATACAACCATTATCTGATAATTACAAAATAGATAAATGACAAACATGATGATTAAATACTTTTTGTAAAAACATAATTTAAAACTCCTTCTAATCTTCAGTTACAGTTTTCATACATCTGCCATCTACAATGAACCAAAATATCAATTTAACCACAGCTTACAAAATAGGGAAAAAATGCATATTAAAGAATTTTCATCTCGTACATGTGACCACAAGCCCAAATCGAATCTACCCTAATTGTAGACATTTATGCTCCAACAGCTCTCCATTCACAGACTCAATCATGTCATACACCCCCTCAATGCGTGCACGTTTTGGCTGCTTTGTCGTTCTCGGATCTCATTGTAATTGTGTGAGAAAAGTCACTTACACACTAGTTTAACAAGATTTCATAGTTCGTAACAACCCTCTTAAGCAACATTTTAATAACCAACTTTCTATAGACTGACCTCCAGGACAATAATAGGAACATGTTTTCTTTTTTTTTTCTCCTCGTCTCCTCTTCCCAAGCTCTCATGTTTTGTTTAATGAAGCGTTTGTTAGATACTTAAGAAATTACACTTAAGTTGTTGAATCGTACTAGCATTTAAATCTAATGATGTATTGTGTGGGCTTT
Source organism: Ophioderma brevispina (assembly GCA_023653785.1). Classification (NCBI taxonomy): domain Eukaryota; kingdom Metazoa; phylum Echinodermata; class Ophiuroidea; order Amphilepidida; family Ophiodermatidae; genus Ophioderma; species Ophioderma brevispina. The sequence continues at coordinate 19,161 of JAMKCH010003117.1, forward strand.
AAGAAAAGTGCACGGCCACCAAGGAATGAAAAAAGGAAACATTGAGCATGGTTAATATCAGACACATTTCTTGTCTATTCACAGCAAGTTTTTTTTCTAATACTACTCCAGCAGTTTTCTAAGTCATCAATTGTATGTCTTACAAGGAGGATGCAGACCTCCCAAGAGTAATTAATATGAGTACTGGTAAACAGCTACAAATTGGATGTAATTCTACTCAAATCCTTGTTCTTTTTTTAATATATAGCAAAAACACAAGGGAAAAAGGAAAAAGAATGAAAGAAAAAAATCTTACTAAAATTTAAACAATTAGGATTACAATGAAATATGAGCTGACTGTATAGGAAAATATTGTATCCATGAAAAAAACTTGACTGGTGGATTAATTGATTAGAATACAATACATAACACACACCTGGTTCACCTGAACTTCTGATATTTCTGCAGGTGATTCTTTTGTATTCTCTGCATGCTTGGGTTGTTCTAGAGGACAGGTCTGGTCAAGTTAACCTATTGACCTCCCCAGCAAGTGCCCTATAATGAACATTTATGAATCTTATTCACTCACTTACACATTTTTAAAGATGCATTTTCGATACACTTAACACCTTGATTTACCCATGCACAAACAAAAATTTAGATTGTTTTTCCTTCATCTAAATCATTGGACTAGGTATTGCATGTATGCCAAATTTTACATGAAAATGTAGGAATATAGTGGGTAATTATTTTATTTAGTACACTGCTGTATAAGTGGAAATTTCCGCATACAGATATTTTCGCGATTTTAACAGTTTTGCCAAATGCAATGCAATACAAATCTATTGGAAAAAGTTACTTTTGCGAGTTTTTATTTTCGCGTTTTATGTTCACTCGCGAAATTCGTGAAAATTTCCACTTATACAGTATAATCAGATAAGTTACCTGGGGTGGATTTCACAAAGACTTAAAATGCATCGTAAATTCATCTTAAAGGAGAACCTGCATCAAGAATAACTTACATAATATACGCTATAAAAACAATTATTGAACACATATGAAGTGGTTTCATGGGAAAACGGAATTATAATAACCACAAAACGAATTAAAAGCATTTTGTCTGACCATGCGCTATTTGAAATTCGCGCTACTGTATATGGGATATGTATTTGTGTTATGCGATACGGAGGCACCAGTAGCGTAATTACATCTTCAAGCATGAGGCGTTCACAATGTTACTACTATGATGTATGACCGAAACGTGCCCGTCGTATCGCATAACACGTTATCTAGGGTTGTTGTCGACAAGGCTTTGTCGACAATATGGGTAGCGAAAAATGCATTTATTCTGCTGTCGACAAGCATGGACTTATTGTCGATAAAAATCTAGTTATTAAAATACCTTATTATAAGCTTAAACATCGCCGATATTTAGCGAATTCTCACCAATTCTCTATTTTTTCAGCTATCTTAAGTCGTGCGTCGGCGTCGCCATATTTTTGCAAACAAATCCAGTTACCACTGGCATGTGTGCTAAGGACGGGGAAATCCCGTTTGACGTAGTCCGAAACTCACTCGAAACATGGACGAGCAATCGCGAAACTATCGCTACACCTTTGGAAATCCCTTTTACTTATGACGTAAGTCGCCACGTGGCACTCACGACTACTCGTGAGCCGAGCCGACATTCGGCAATAATCGGAGTCTGAATAATGTCAAAATGCGCGGAAGAAAAAGAGTGGAATATCAATACCGTAAGTTACAGGGTACGGCCGCTGGTAGGGTTACTTATTTTTCAGATCAAAATCTTACAATTTTGTACGGATAAAAGGCAAGATTTGCCCTTTTTAACTCCATGTCATATCATTTTAAGACAATATGGTTGGAAGTAAAGCTTATTTGTGGGCGGTCATGCGATGTTCAGGGTGCAAACTGAATCTTGTTCCATTCACTCACTACAATAAGCCCATGCGCTTACAGTAGTACAAGGTTGGGGGAAGTCGCGTCGTTGTACAATGCCAAAAAAGGAACATGGCGAAACTCTAGTGACGTAAAATTGTTTAGACTTTTTGGCGACACCTTTTCGACTGGATCTTGAAATTTGACGATTGTCGAAATAAAAATCCTTATCGGACAACAACCCTACACGTTATACACTAGCACGATTTTTTTTTTTTTTAGTAGCAATGGTCCAGAACTAGAGTTTGATTCATTGTTAGGGTTATCTAATTCAGTTTTCTATGAAACCATTCGGATATGTGTCAATACTTATTGTATAGTGTATAGTAGTTAAATATTATTGATGTGGGTATCTTTAGGCAAACGCATGTAATAATAGGGGGAATTTCTAAAAGTAATTTACGATTTTGCCGTTTGCTTATGATGGGTCGTACAAAGGGTTTAAATCTTTGTGAAATCCACCCCTAGTCTATTCATGACATTCCACCTTCTATAACAATTAAATTGGAATGAATGACTTTAATAATGGGAATAATGCATTCCATCAACCAGGCCCAACAAGGATGTCTCCACAAGTACTATTCATTGACTCTGCACAGCACATTCCACATCACACCTGTCTATAACAATTGAATTGGAATGGGTGACATTAATGGGATAACACATTCTACACATTCTATCAGCAAAGCCCAACATGGATGTCTCCACAAGTACTATTCATTGACTGTCAACAGCACATTCCACAGCACACCTGTCTATGACAATTGAATTGGAATGGGTGACTTTAATGGTATAATGCATTCCATCAGCCATGCCCAACAAGCATGTCTCCACCAGTACTATTCATTCCACAGCACACCTGTTTATGACAATTGAAGTACAATGGGGAACACGAATAGGAAAATGCATTCATTAAGTCAGGCCCAACAAGATGTTTGTACAAGTATACTATTCATTGACTGTCAACAGCACATTCCACAGCACACCTGTCTATGACAATTGAATAACAATGGGTGACACTAATGGGATAATGCATTCCATCAACCAGGCCCAACAAGGATGTCTCCACAAGTACTATTCATTCCACAGCACACCTGTCTATGACAATTGAATAACAATGGGTGACACTAATGGGATAATGCATTCATTCCGCCCAGCCCAACAAGGATGTCTCCACAAGTACTATTCATTCCACAGCACACCTGTCTATGACAATTGAATAACAATGGGTGACACTAATGGGATAATGCATTCCATCAACCAGGCCCAACAAGGATGTCTCCATGAGTACTATTCCATGGCTCTTAATCTAGTATCAGAAATGTTCGTAGCAAAATACAACATACTAATTGCAAAACTATCTTGCTTACCATATTTTGTTAATTAAAAGAGTTATAATTTTTCTTGAATCAAGATACTATCCTTCAATATGACAAGTTATTTATTAAGCATTATAGTGGGCGGTCAAGAAGATTTTCTGCAAAAAATATGCCAATTTAAACAACAAAAAAAAAATTGCAAGTTAAAACTTGCAAGATCCCCCTGGCAGAGGAGCAAGGGAATGGGGTCAAAGGTCATGACCTCTAAATGGCTGGGACTGCGGAATGCCCCACATATGAACCTTGGGCCAGTGGTTCTGATCAAGTTTGACTGCAATTGGCCCCAGTTTTTGTACAGGAGATAAAAAAAACAGTCAATCAAATCAACAACCACAGACAGGCACATAGATGAAATCGTTTAGGCCATGGGATAAAAAAATGTACAATTTATTGTGTACTTAATAATAAACTTTTGAAAATTAAAACCAATACACACAGCAGATTTCAGGCAATTTATTTGTTAAAATTTAAACCTCTTCATCCTATTATGCACATCTTAAGCCAACACACCACATAGCGATACCATACGCACGCTCATTAATTTGCCCCGAAGGCATTCAACAAGCAGTTATTTCAAGGCTCGTTGTCATGAGAATATGTTTGAAATACACAATTAATCTGCAAAACACATCGCAACTTAATTTTGTAGGGGGTAGCATGTGGTGCAGTTTGCATTGTAATTGGTCTTACCCCATCAAAAACTAATCAAAAAACGCACGGTGCTTGATAAAGGTTTAGGGGTTTATTGTTAAACACTGAAGTGGAAGAAGCTTCAACGCTGCCATAAATCAACTAATTCATGGATGGATGGTCTGCGTGCACAAATTTTTTAATTTTAAAGACCCTCCCGTCTATTCAGCAGAGAAATAATCATCAGTTAACCATGGAAATTCACATAAACTGACAGATTAGTGAAAAAAGGCGAGTCTGTTCGATATTGTCTCTAATTACACTTTTTATATCCTAAGATAGGGATCAACAACACAGGTTAAGAGAGTTGTTATGCAAAAGGACTAAAGAGTTATAAGTATCACCTTTGGAAACTCGGGTGCTTTATTTTCCTTCCGTATTAATGAGAAAATAGGGATAAAAAATAAAGCATCTTACAGACAAATTTCCAGACACCTTTTTACATTTTTATAAAATAAACAGAACTTTAACTTGAGCTTGGATAGATGGTTGTAGATGAAATAAGAACATATACGTAGATGTGTAGGCATTTGGGTGGGTGCAGTTGGTTGTAATCACACTAATTGGCAAAAACCACTTATGCTTTACAGAACAAATTCTGTGTTTTTAAGGGAAAAATACAGAATTTACAAAATCCATAATTTAGATATTTTTAACAGTGTGTTGCTGTACTGATTTTGGGCTCATATTGACCTGTTGCTGCATTGAATCAGGTTGACCCCTGATGTCTGCACAAGTTTGCTGCCTACACCGTGTATAAGAATATTTTGTCATTCCAAAATACAGTGTTCACCAGATGCCTTCGCAGTTTGTGAATGGGTTAAAGGTCACAAAGGTCACATGAGGTCACCAGTCACATTAGGTCACCAAAGTCACATGAGGTCACCAGTCACATGAGGTCACCAAGATCACCAAGGTTGAGGCCACCAAGGTCACATGAGATCACCAAGGTCACATGAGGTCACAAACATGTGGGACACTACCCAAGGACCATTGTATCCAAGTGTCATGAAAATGTGCCCATGTATGTGGAAACAGTGGGTGGGTTAACATTTGGGTCAACATTCTTACATATACACATACACAATACCAAAGCAATCCCTATGTGCTGCTTACTTTGCAAATGACACAACAAAATTGAAGCATTACACATAGGATGCTTCTGATTTCAACTCAACTTTTTTATCATTAACTGTATATAAAATTAACTTATAAGGTTTTAGTTAAAAGGCAGTTATATCCGAGGAAAACATATCCCAGCAAATAGTCAATGCATTGATTGTAGCATGCATGGTCTAGTGCGGTCTAGCATTGTAAAGTGCAGAATTCCCTTGCTTGATCACAAAGCAATGATTGTTATTCAATACAGATTCAGTGCACAACCTCAAGGTTTGAGATTGGCTATTTTGAAATAAAATGATGGTCACACAAGTATGTAATTGTCTAAAAACTTTGAACAAACTTCAGTATCAAATGATAATTTCACAATGCCATGAAAGACTTTTGAAATTATCCAATATCATACGTCTAATTTCAAATACAGGTAGTATTTGGTCAAATTTCAATCTATGACATTCTTGGACATGTTCACCAAGGTTATTAAAACATGTTTTATGTCATGATTTCAAAATAATTTCTTGAACAGAATGGAATTTAGTTTGAGGATATTTCTAATTTTGGCTTATGTCTTATGATAATGAAGCTATTAATGACATAGTCAAACCCATTAAATTCTAATGTGAACTGTTTGTAAGGAATGAGTATATTCTTGTCAGGTCATTAATTGAAACACTAAATTGAAGAAAATTATTTGGTTTGTAAGAAACCTAACCTATAGAAAACTTAAGGCGCTCACAGCACCACTGTGTGGCCAAGGCATTCCAAACTGAAGCAGACCTGGGCCCTATTTCACACAAGTTATGATTAATCTTCAGTGGACTTAAGGGGCCATGTTAGGAGCATCCGTATCATGGATACACGTGGCCCCGGTTCAGCTTACTCAGTGAACAAGGCAAATAGGTATTTACCGCGATGCGGAAAATATGTCCCCGCCGAATGTCGCCATCACTATCATGTGCTAACATGCAACTACAACACCAACCCCCTCCCCAACACTCCAGCAATTCCTCACTATCCAACACAACCAACCCCCACCCACAAAACTCCCCAAATCCCAACCCCCAACACCCACCCCCCAATACCCTGTAACAGGCCTCCCTTTCCCCAACACCCGCAACACGCCAATCCCTCCCCAACACCCCACAAAAAATCCCACCACCTCCCCCCACACCAGGCAAAACCCAACACCATGGCAACACCCCACCCCCTCCCCAACAACCTGCAAAAACCCACCCCATATGTACAGATTTTCTGCAAAAACCCACCCCATATGTACAGATTTTCTGCAAAAACCCACCCCCAAAAACCCCGCAACACTCCCACTCCCCCATCACCATGCAACACCCCACCAAACACCTGCAACACAAACACCCCTCCCCAAACACTGCAACCCCCCACCCCATCCCAAAACCTGCAATACCCAAACCCTCCCCACACCCCGCAACAACCGCACCCCTCTCCTATAGCATAGGAGTCTCATGTAGCGAGAATTTGCCCATATGATGCTACTGTTCAGAGATACAGCAATTACACATATTTAATTAGCTCATTTGATACGAAGCCAGCTCTCCAAATCCTTCAAATTGCAAAAAAGATGTGTCCCATGGACATGCCGCGCAGGAATTTTGAGTACCGATGTACGTTTCAAAAATATAGCAAGTACACTGATTGTTGCATATAATTAGCTCTTGCATACTCAAGTTGCCCGAATAGCCAAAAGCAAATCAGGTTGAGACGCTTCAGCCCCTCTCCACCAAGTTAGATCATTCGACACTTACAGAACCCCGAGAACTTGTACACATCCTTGCAGGAAATTTTGTTAAATTATGAATTAGGTACCTAATTAGCATTATTTAAGGCCAAAATCTTATCAGGTTGAGAAATCATCAACCCGCTATTCAATCCAAGGTAAATCATTGTCGCCCTTACGGAACTCCAGATAAATAGTATACCAAGTGGGTTAACATTTTTCTCATGGACGGACGGACGCTGCTCCATTCATAGCCCCGTCCGAAACTCGTTAGCGGAGACAATAAATCTGACATCACCACAAGCTATTGTACAAATAAATACGACATGAGAGACTCTTGTTAAAACTATGGACACAAAGGTGACTGCAATAGTTGCTATTTTTGCTGAGGGGCGCATGCCCGAGCAAAAATAGCACTATTTGCTGTCAATGAGGGACCATAGTTTGGAACAGGAGGCTCGAATAAAGGCAGTATAATTTGTTTTAATACGTAATTCTATATTATGTTCATTGAATGGTTAAAAGATTTTATAAACAATGAGGGTCAAATTGAGATTTAGCCTAGCCTAGCATAGCCTACCAACATGACCCATGCCGGCATTCAATATTGCAGTGTTGTCGTCAGCCTACTTACAGGATAAACCCCATCAAGCATGGACAGGCTGTTCTTAATCTGCTTTTTATGGTCACACTTTCATGTCATTTCTTGATCATAAAGTGGAATCTTGGCTGATTGTAGCCGTACCGTCACTCACTGCATTTCGCGGTGTACCATGTTGACAATTTGTTTTGATGATCATGCTACCAGGGCTGGATTGGGCTTAAAATTGGAAGCCGTAAATAGTCTTTTTGGCAGCCGAAATAGTCTTTGAGGAGCCGTAAATAGTTCTTTTGAGAGCCGTAAATAGTCTTTTTCTGAAGAATGGTATGTTTATATCTGATCATGTGGTCCACTTGTTTAACAATCAAATGAAACAAGAATATATGAATGACGTATATAATAATTACCAATAACTTGTGGACACGCTAAGAAGAAAGTGTAACATCAAGCGAGTTATTCTCATAAGCGTAAACTTGGTTTAAATTATGTAAGAAGACATTTGCAAGAATTGATAGGGGCAATGAGAAAAACCCAGGCCATCTAGTTTGATAGGGTTATGCCACTGAAAAACCCATGTCCCTTGGCTTGTTTGAGATGGCCACTGAGAAGAAACCCAGACTATTAATTCTAGTTCGATAGGGAATTGTATTGAATTTGAATTTTTGGGCTTTGGTCATAAGTATCATGTGTGACAAGCTGCCTTCACCATTGAAGCTTATGTTTGAGGATGATAATCATTTTTTGCTTGTAGATGACATGGAGTTGTTAACACCCACCAAACTCCCCATCAAACTAGATATTGAGGGCCTGGATTTTTCAGTGGCCCCTATCAAATTTGGTGGGTCTGAGTTTCTAAGAGCCTCTATACAAATTAGATGGGACTAGCTAGAGCCTCAACTCTCCCAAAATACCACGCTGTCACACCAGATTAAAGACTAGGTTTCCCAGTACCCTCTGAAAACTAGATTAGGGCCTGGGTTTCCCAGCGTTCCTATCAATTAGATTGGGCTAAGTTTCTCAGTTACCCCTATCAAATCAAGGGCCGGGGGTTTCTCAGTGGCCTCTTATCAACTAGATTTAAGGGCTGACCTTTTCGTTTCCCCTTGTCCAAACTATACGGCTGTTCGATCTCAAGTTTGGGGGTGATGGCACTGTGTGTGTTACGTTTTGCACCCAAGAAACGTTCGCGTCGACCTTGGAATTGCAGCATTTACGCACGCGAACAAAGGCGGCGCAATCCACACACTAGAGCGAATGCAAAGTCGCATCATGACGTCACCCCAAACTCGAGACCGAACAAAGTATAGATTAAGGGCCTGGATTTTCCAGTGCTCCATCAAATTAAATGGGCCTAGGTTTTTCAGTGACCCCAATTAAAGGGCCCGTCTCTGTGCCCCTATCAACTAGATTAAGGGCCTGGTTTGCTCAATGTCTCCAAACAAATAGATTAATGGGCTGGGTTTGGAGACAATTGAGTCAAACTGCAGTAAACTACACTATTAATTCAGTCAAGCATGATGCCTAATTGATTCTCTACATCCAATTTCTTGTGCACACATATTATTCTCATTATCACCAGCATTAATATAATAATCATTAAAAATGCATTGAGAAAATTGATAGGATAAGAGGCAATCATCATTTGATATTCCCGATAATGTCCCTTTTAAGGCTGGTACACTAGCCAAATAAACCCAGCCTTGCCAATGATCGCTTCTTATTTTGTTGCTTTTTCATGACATTTAATTGTAGCCACACTGCGGCCCGAAAGAAACACCACATGAAATATGCATGATTTTAGGACTGCTTACAGATTAACGCAAACATGTTTAATGGATGGGACAATAGAATCTCCCATTAGAACTCACATGCTACTAAAACAGACTAGTTAACATGAATATTTCAAAACAATTGAACTGATATACTGGCATTAATGCGTGATGACTCTAGTGGAAAACAATAAACTTTTATAAGAAGAAAGATAAGTCCTTGAAGCCAAATGGCTTAATGAGATTTGGAGGCAGTGAAGTTCAATTACCTGAAATCATTTAGTTAATCCTAAGGGCTGGTGGGATGGGTTAGTACTTTCTTTGGTTCAAGATGTGTAGAGATCTTATTTGTAATCGTCCCTTTCATGCCGTTAATGGGCTAAAATGATGTAAGTACTGTCGCCAATGATCAACTCATCCAAACTGCCTTGCTTTCAATATTTTTGAAAGCGAAGCAGTTTTGACAAGTTGAGCATTGCTGAATACAAATAAGGTCTGTTATAATCTTTCCTTGTGAAGTTTGTTTCTTTTTTCAAAACTTTGGTTTCTAACAAAATTGGGTAAGAAATTTGACAAATTTCAATGTTTTATGATCACAACTTTGCAATTCCAAAGACTGATGAAAATAACATCATCAACACTTGTGATTTTCTCAAATTTAGATTTTTCCTCACTACCCCAGGGAATTTAGACTGAGAAATGTTTCCGAAAGGACCTCTAATAGCCGAAAATAGGTCGATTTTGCTTGTTTTGCATTGAACCCCGTGGGTGTGTGCCCCTAACAGCACCCCTTCAAGATAAGCCACTGTTAATGACTTCTATTCAAACAAGACAATCCACAGATCATTCAGTTCTGCTGTTTTAATTCAATCTTTGGTGTTGCAGTTGTTCACAGAGAAATAGCTTGATTTGAAATATGCCAAAACAATCAAAAAGTGGCATCTAATTTAGGCTTATTGCAACCAAACCTGGGTCACAGATGTTACATGAGATCCCCCATACGTTAATGGTTGTTTTTGGGGACCACAGGTCATAAACCAAGGTCAAAGGTCATCTCAGGTCAAGTAATAAAAAGTCCAATTCAGACCAAACTGGGGTCACAGATAGCAACAAATGGACCTCCATATGCTAAGGCAAAGGTCACATATTGAGGTCAAAAGTCAATCCTGAGGTCAAAAGTCAATCCCAAGGTCAAAGGTCATCCGAGGTCAAAGGTCATCCGAGGTCAAAGGTCATCCGAGGTCAAATACCACATAGACACTACAAAAAAGTGACACATCAGGATTGAGAACTTCTTATTTGAATTGCATTAATAGCATCGAACTTTGTCAATATTACACAAAAGAATAATGTGCTGCATCAAAACTATAAATGACTTTGTATTGTAAGGTCGCTGCGCCTAAATATACCATGTTAATAAAATCTCTTCCTTCCTGGTCATTTGTCAAAAAACTCAAGAAAGTACAACACTCATCCCCCCATTAAGAACCAGGGTGTCCTAATTTCCGAAAAGGTAAAGAAGGCCGATATTTTAAACGATCAAATTAAATCAGTTTTTACTCAGAAAAAACATGGATACATGCCTGATATAAAAAAACAACCGAGTTGTACCACCGATAGGGCGCGATATTACCATTCCGCCAGAAGGAATTGAGAAGTTGCTTTTGAAATTAAATCCAAACAGAGCAACTGGACCTGACGATGTCCCTCCGGGGGTCCTAAGGAGTTTGTGCTGAAATAGCTCCTTTTTGTCAATTATATTCCAAACATTCTGGATTACTGGTCGCCTGCCAAATGAATGGAAAACAGGTGCATATTTCACCAATATTCAAAAAGGGAGCGTACGAAAAGCACAGTAACTACCGTCCTGTCTCATTAACCTGTGTCATGCAAAACCTTAGAACATAGTGGATTCGCACATCATGAAACACTTCAACACACATAACATTTTAACCACACAACAACATGGTTTCAGGGAAGCTCACTCTTGTGAAACACAACTGATTCAGACAATCCATGACTTTGCCACCTCACGTAATAACCGCCTACAAATAGACGTTATCATTATGGATTTTTCTAAGGCTTTTTGATTGTGTACCCCATAACCGATTATTGCTCAAACTAACACAGTACGGTGTTGGTGGCAAAGTCAACGATTGGATATCAGGTTTCCTCAAAGATCAGAACAACGAGTGGTCATAGGAGGGGAGCATTCAAATTGGGCCAGTGTTGATTCGGGGGTTCCCCAAGGGACTGTTTTAGGTCCCCTTCTATTTTTGGCTTACATTAACGATCTGCCAGAAGGTCTGCATTCAACCGTACGGTTGTTTGCAGATGACTGTGTGTTGTACAAAAATATCAGTACACCACAGGATGCCAATTCTCTCCAACAAGACCTGGACACCTTATCATCTTGGGAAAAACTCTGGCAGATGAAATTTAATCCTGAAAAATGTTATGTGCTCCGCATACCAGCCTCAAAGTCTCCGATCATAAGTCATTATAGGTTGGGTAATTCTGTTCTACAAGAAATAAGTTCACACACTTATCTAGGGGTAGACATAAAACATTATTTGAAATGAAACTCGCACATAAATCGTATCACCACAACTGCTAAACGTACATTGGGGTTTGTACGCAGAAATCTGCGTTCCTGCAATAAAGAAATCAAGGAGGAAGCTTATAAGACCTTAGTCCGCCCCAATGTTGAGTATTGTTCAGCAGTGTGGGACCCATTCACTCAAGAACTCATGAATAAGGTTGAAAAAATCAGAGAGGGGTGCAATGGATGGGTATTTTAACAATCTACAATGGAAAACTGCCGGTTACTGAGCTAATAAAAATCTGCAATGGGGGACTCATTGCAACCAGAGAAAAGCAGCAGGACTGCCATACTTCATAAGGGCATAGGGGGGAACATCTAGCCATACCAGCGCAAAATCACCTTCAGCCTGACGAAAAGGCGTTACACGGCTATCATAAAGCTTAATAAAAGTTCATTGAGCACCACAACCGAAAGACTGTAATAATTTACTCTTTCATCAGAAGAAACAGTCAGAGACTGGATGATCTACCTGAACCAATTACTGCCATATCAAATCAAGTAGCTTCAAGTTTTGCAGTGGCTGATAACTCAGAAATAAAAGACAACCAGGTAGATAACATCCTTTTGGGCCACACCCAACCTGTTCCTTTGTCATGATGGAATGTTGAGCAGTGATCACGGGCACAAACAACAAAAAACAGAAACTGAAGCTTTGAAAAATGTTGAATCCATTTAATCAAACAAAATACAAAATATTCTTTCATAAACCAAGTGCTTTCAAAGTTTTAACAATCCCAGTCAAGATAAGCATTTAGGATATTAAGATGTTAAAGCAACATCTTCCTAAAATACTAAAAAAAATGGAGGTGGTAGGTGGAGATCAGGATCTGCCAATAGGCCTCTAATATGCCTCTAATATATCAAACGATTGATTAATCACCGGATTGATTGATGAGGATGATTAGTAGTACTATCATCATCATCATAATAATAATTATCAATATTGATTAAATGAACATACAACTACACATGAACAATAAACCTGAAGTCTAATAAAGCCCTAACCAGCTGAGCGAAGCTACAAAAACAGTACATTACTTTTTCTGACATCCCCGAGGCACTACCCCCAGGCTATGTAGCCGAGTTTATATACTGTTATTGAAATCCTCCTCCTATGTCCAAATCTCACAATCAACAAAGTGAACTTGGACAGATAGGTCTATTCACATTAAGTTGCATTCTTTTTTTGGGACTGCTAATGATGCCAGTTATATTGTTGTTAATCACATTGAAACAGGGTGTTAAAGTACATGTCATGAGATGCCTGTTACACCCAACAAGCCAATGACCCTAGACTCATTGTTCTGGCCCACCATATCATGATGGCTACCAAACACGGCGTAACAATGCTACGCAAACAGCTGCTGGCTAGAACAAACACAGCATATTTTTCAATCCAAATAAGCAAAGTTTTGCAAGTCAAATAAACCAATATTTTGACAAACCGATGAATAGCACATTACAATCCAACATGCTTTGTATGATTTTCGCTCTCACCGATGAATCTGAGAGACAACCATTAACGAATGAGTGTCCCAATGTTTCTTTTTAAAATTTCAAGTAGTTTGTCAACAAAAGAAAGACTTTTAGAAGTTTGAGCATTACATCCCTCAGCTCACATTCACCATTACTGGCTGCAGACATTTTGTGGTGATTTAATCACGCCAAATGACATAGTTGACATCTACATTGAGTGCAGAGAGTAGACGCGTTGTGTTTAATATTTTTGAGGAACCAACGTTAATATTAACGTGGCAAAGTTTGTTGATTAAGTCCTTATTTGAAATGGGGAGGGGGTCAGCAGGTAAGAAAATGGCAAATTTAGTGACTGTGACCAAACACAGATTGAAAAAAACTTATTTGCTTCACATTTGACACAAATGAGTATCTCCATAGTTCTCCTTGAGATGTACTTTTATTATAATTTTAACATATCAAAAACAGGTCTCTTACAGTCTGTTCTGATTTAAAATGTCCTATTCGTGTTCTCTGCTTGATATTAGAGCCTGCTTCTTGCATACACTCACCACCGTATCGTGGGAACAAACTTTGCAGGTTTTATGGTAGAAGCAAAATGCATATTCAAAAGCCATATCCTTACTGTGGCGCATATTGAGGATTGACCATTAAAAAATGGCAGTTTTTTGTCTCTATCTTGGAAATGAAATGGATTGAAGCTGGAAATTTCAGGACACAAAATAGAAAGAAAAAAAAAAAACAGCAAGTAAACTTCCATCACAGACCCCCCCCCCCCGGCCAATTGGCATCTGGGAAGCCTGACCTCAGATGAACCTTTGACATTCTCCACATATGACGGACCCCTATATGGATTTCCCGATGAGGGCCCCCTCCTTTTTCAAACAATATGTTTTTTGCATGTTATAATGCTGTCCATTATTCTAATCACTGTGTGAAATAACTAAGCTCATATTGAAGTCTTATCTAGAAAATCACAACTTTGTTATAAAATTCTGATCCGGAATTTACACAGTATCCTATGGACTGTTATACTGTGCACAAATGTTTTTAATGCTAAAAACAAAAAAATCGATTCAAACCTTGGAATTAAGCATTTAGGTGACTTCTTGTAGTTCTAGATGATTATTTTTTAATAGACACACAAAAAGTTATATTCAAAATCTCGGAATCGGTCTTTAAATCAGACTTCAAACTTTTTGAAGAAAACCTGAAAAAGAAAACCTAACCAAAAATGGAACACACAGCATACATACATGAAAACCTAAGCAAAAACCTAAACCCCCCCCCCCCCCCCCCCCCCCCCCCCCCCCCCCCCCCTAAACTGGAAAGAACACACACACACACAAAGCGCGCTATGCAAAATCCCCCTACGGCTTTTAAGTCAGGGGGATAAAAACCATAAATCAGGTAAATCATACTCTTAGTGAACAACTCACACCCAATTTTTATAATTTGGCACATTGCTTCAGAAAAAAAGGTAAATTGTGGCATTGTCCTATTGTTAATAATTGGCAATAACTCAAAAAATCAACTACCACTGCAGACAAGTGTCAATGCCACTTGTTTTAACAATGGAACGAAACTTTACGAGCAAAAAAAAAATGCTGTAACTGATCAACATGAAAGGCTGGCATTTGGACAGCAAATTTGAGCAAGGTACTTTGTGCTCATCAATTTCATCTCCATGGCCCACTTGAACTGATATAGAGCATCTTGTGCGGGGCCTTTTGATGTAGTCTGTTGTTTGGTGATTCAAAAAATATTTGCTGGTCAAATATGTTGAGTAATTTGGTCATTTGGTGATTTTAGCTTGTACTCTGGATGATACGTTATAATATTTCCTATGTTTGAGTTTAAAATGTGAATGAAAATACTCAAATTTGTCAATTTTTCATAGACTACTGTGTATAAGTGATTAGTGGATTTATCCTTGAGTGATGAGAAAAGTACTAGTATTGGAAATGACAAATTGAAAAAAATGTCTTAATCCCCTGAGCACTAACTGCCTATCTATCAAATCTAAGCACTATTTTGATTGGTTACTTGGAAGGTAATATCATGTAATGAGCAAATCAGAGATAATGTAAGAATGGTGGTATGGTTTACACAGAGATATAGAAGCACTATTTGATGGTCCTCAGGGGGCTATCTCATATTGTGTCCTGCAATGAGCTAATCAGACAGCTTGTATCAAAAAAAAAAAAAAAAACAAAAAAACAAAAAAAAGGGCTCAGGGATTAAACCTCCTGGCAATAATGGCCAATTTGAATGTTATTCATAGAGTTATAGGATGTAATTATCCAATCACAGACATGATAAGAAAGGCTAAAGGTGAATGCAAAATATAGTCTATTTTGATGGTTACTCAGAGGTTATATCATGTTATATCAGGTAATGAGCCAATCAGAGATACTGTAAGAAGGGGGTAGACCTAAGGGAGTTATTAAACGATGTACCAGCAAAGTCATTTGTACCTGAAACGACAGCCTAATGTGTGGAACAATTTGATTTAAATTTTGTGAAACGGCCACGGAATAAGAAGATAAGGAAGAACACATTGGAGTAGATCGACATGGATGGACGACACTCTGTGAAAAAAAAATGATGAGGTTCATGTGTGCATGATTCTTTGGTTCCGTATATAAAAGGGGTTGCAGGATACTACAAGGAAGAACGCAAACAGATGTCACTAGACGTGTTAAGGGTTCTTGTTGGTCATTGTTGTGCTAGTGTTAGACCAGTCACGCTCAAGGCGACTTTAATGTGTTTAGGTTAATTTTGCAGTGCTCAGCTTTTGTGAATACTACTTATCAAGTGTGCATGTAGATTTATGTCAAAGAAAATGTTTTAACAGTAGTAATTAGGCAATCTCTGTATGACCCTTATCTAAGAAAGATAGGTCTAGAAGTTGCTGGCATAGTGCACATTGTAGGGTTTTTTCATTCATGGTCACTTCATGCATATGTCAAGGGTATGGTTCATTTGTAGGGTGTTTGTTTGAATACGCTCTTTAAAAAAACTATTATAGCAAGTAAACTGCATATCCCCTGGCAAGATGGTATGGCCAAGTCTGGAACATGACATCCAATGAACTTTGACCTTGCGTCAGGACTATGCATCCTCCAATATGAGGAAAACCACCAAATTGGTTGAAATAGATTCGACGTATTCGACGAGACCTGAAAAACGAAACCCTAGAGTCATGTCCTAGGCATGGAAATCCCCAATGCCCAAATAGAGCAGATCATGGCCTACCCCAAACCCTGACACAAGACAGAAAACTGGTAGCTGGCACAACTGCCTGCTAGGATTTCAGATTTGAAAGCCCGGTCGGGAAAACAAATTATGGCACGCCAGTCAGCCTGCAAATAACCATAGACAAGTCTATGTTGTGACTCCATATCTTGAGAACCTCTCAACCAAAACGAATAATTTTTTTTCAGGCAAGAGCTGAATTACCATTCTTTTATGATAAAATAAAATCCAATGGATATCAAATTTAACTAGAATTTTGCGGTTCTCGGCTTTCGCGCCCCTATATTCAAAGAATTAAGCTGTGGGCCACTCCATGCCTGTGACCTTGGCTATGAACTTTGGACCTCACAACATATGAGGGATCCAGGTGCAACCTATGCACAAGTTTG
>JAMKCH010003118.1:0-40274 GCA_023653785.1 Ophioderma brevispina
AATAGAAGCACGGCAAGGAGAAGAAAGTCAGTTGTAATAATAGAGGGATGATACCAAACTGAAGTGTTTTAGGTTGGGGAGATGGTGATTATGGTAAGCTAGAACATGGCAATATTGACAGGCAGAGAAGACCAAGACAATGAATAGAGGCAAATGGGTGCTCGCGAGAGCCGAACCTAGCCTGTGGGGATAAATGACCTTTGACCCCAATGTCCACACAATTTTGTGAAGAGTCTCAAGCCTTCATATGCATGAGTTATGTGTACCATGTACCTTGTAAATGACAGATATTATTTTTGAAGAATTTTATTCACCTTAAGACCGACGTTCCCCTTTCAATGACCTTTGACCCCATGTTGTGCATAACTTTGGTGAAGGTCTCAAGCTGTTTCATATGCATGATTCATGTGACCATGCTACTTGCATCTATCAAAAATAATTTTTGAAGATTTTTTCACACTTCATACCGGAAGTGTCCCTTTAATGACGCCCTTAATGACCTTCGATCAAAATTCTGATGTACACCCCCTAGGGGCCTTGGGTCAGTTGGTTCTTCTAACAAATTTTGTGATTAAAGGCAATTGATTTGTGGGCAACAGAAGGAATTTATAGAATTTTGACGAATGCCCCTTTCAATTGGCCCCCATGACCTTTGACCCCAATCTGCGTACACCTCTTAGGGGTCTTATGTAAGTGGTTCTTCTGATAACACGGTGATCATGCAACTTATTCTGTGGCAGAAGACGGCCTTTTGTATGTTCCCGAAATTTTCAAAGAATGCCCCTTTAATTGGCCCACATACCTTTGGGACCAATCGGCTGTTTACACCTCATAGGGGTCTTGGTTCAGTGGTGTTCTTCTGATTACATCTGGTGATCATGGCACTTATTCTGTGGCGAAGAAGGCTTTTGTGGTTACGTAAACCTGAAAATTTCAAAGAATGCCACTTTAATTGGCCCACGTGCCCTTTGGACCCCAATTGTGTACACCTATAAGGGCTTGGGTCAGTGGTTCCTTCTGAACCAATTTTTGTGGCAATCGGATTATAAGCGTTGGCACTAGTAAGCATGTGAAGTTGGGTTGGAAAGAAGAAGAAGAAAACGCACAAATACAAGGGACCAAGCCGTGCTACGCACACTGCTAGGTAAGCACTTGCAAGGAGAAGAAGTCATAGTGTAAGTAATGGGGGGGGTGAAATGAACTGTGTGTGAAGTGGTCTTTTCAATTAGGAATAAACTAGAGACATTTTTGTTGCTCAAAGAGCACGGACCTTAGTAGTGGAATTTTTGCACATTTGGTAATTTGAACTTGAACCCTTAATTCATTGGTCAAATAACAGGGTCACTGTAGGACGCTTATTTAATCTTTCATAATATACACACGTTGGGTATAGGGTATTTTTGCAATATGGGCAATATGATATTTGGCATATATTTGACCTTTGACCCTAAACGATGGGTCACAGAGCGGGGTCACTTGTGGACCTTTTTCATAATTCATCGGATGCCATCAAGATTGCATAATTAGATTAGTCAAATAAGCTTCTTCAGATTTGACCCCCCCCCATAGGAGGACCATTTGACCTTTGAACCCATGTTGTGAGCACATTAATAGAGTTATCCAGTGGTTCTTGGACCAATATGACATTATACCAAATTGGTTGATGATTAAGTTGTTTTTGCATATTAATTAGCTCATTTGGCATATCTTACAGATGACCCTGGGAGCCAATATTCCGTCATATGATTCGTCTCAACTCTATCCGCCTTTGCAACAGACAACCTTCCACCCTATCCAAGTCTTTCGTTTTGAGATATAGCATTTTGCATATTAATTAGATTGGCGCCATTTGAATGTTAAGAACTCGGATCGTTATCTGTGTACATCTATCTGGAAGGATGGTCTGAGGATTCTTGTGAACAATTTGGAATCTATAAACTGTTTTCGTTAGGACAAGTAGGCTTTTCAAGGATTTTACAAAATGGCGGATATCGTCCGGTTACGTGACCTTTGACCAAATCGTGTACACCCCATAAGGGGCCTTGGGTCAGTGGTTCTTTGACCAATTTGGTGGCCCGGATTAAAGCGTTTGAACTAGTAGATTTTGAAGTTGGTTGGAAAGAAGAAGAAGAAATCGCACAAATACAAGACATAGCCGTGCTACGCATACTGCTAGGTAAGCTGCAAGGAGAAGAAGTCATAGGTGTAAGTAATGGGGGGGGTGATAAGTGAATGTTGGTTTGAAGTGGTCTTTCAATAGAGAATACACACTAGAGGACCACCCCCCCCCCCTCCCCTTTTTTGTATCAAGAGCACGGGACCTAGTCGTGAATTTGCCACATTTGCGTAATGGACCTTTGACCCTGAATCATTGTTCACATAACAGGGGTCACTGTAGACTTATTTCATGTTTTCATTAATCCTTACAAGTTGGTATATGTATTGGAATATGGGCAATATTATATTTGGCATATTGGACCTTTGACCCATAAACGGTATGGGTCACAGATCGGGGTCACTGTGACTCTTTTTCATAATTCATCGATGCCATCACGGGGGGGGGGGATGGCATATATTCGATAGTCAATTAAGCTTTTTCAGATTGACCCCATAGATGACCCCATTTGACCTTTGACCCCATGTTGAGCACATATAATAGAGCTTTATCCAGTGGTTCTTTGACCAATATGACATTTATACCAATTTGGTTGATGAGTTAGAGTGTTTTTGCATATGAATTAGCTCATTTGCAAATATCTTACAGATGACCCTTGGGGCCAATATTCTGTCATATGATGTCTCAACACTATCCCACTTTTTGCACATGACACACCTATCCAAGTCTTATCGTTTTTGGAGGTATAGCCTTTTTGCATATTAATTAATATGCCCGCCATTTTGAATGTTATCTAACTCGGCATCGTTTATCTGTGTACATCCTAATGAAGGATGGTCTGAGGATTCTTGTGAACAAATTTGGAATCTATAACTTGTTTTCTGTAGGACAGTGGCTTAAAGATTTTTACAAAATGGCGGCTACTTCCGGTTTCGTGACCTTTGACCCCAATCTGCGGACACCTCATAGGGTCTTATGTCAGTGGTTCTGCTGATAACATCTGGTGATCATGGCACTTATTCGGTGGCAGAAGAAGGCTTTTTGTAGCTTTTCCGAAATTTTTCACAGAATGCCCCTTTAATTGGCCCACGTGACCTATGACCCAAATCTATGGTGTACACCTATAAGGGCCCTTTGGTCAGTGTTCTTCTGACCAATTTTTGTGGCAATCGGATTAAAGCGTTTGGCCACTAGTAGCATTGTGAATTGGGTTGGAAATAAGAAGAAGAAATCGCACAAATACAAGACCTAGCCGTACTACGCACACTGCTAGGTAAGCACTGCAAGGAGAGAAGTCATAGGTGAAGTATGGGGGGGGGATCATGAACTTGTTGGTTTGAGTGGTCTTTTCATTGAGAAGAAACTAGAGACATTTTGTGCTCCACAGAAAAGAGCACTGACCTTAGCGTGGAATTTTTGCACATATTTGTAATTTGACCTTTGAACCCTTATCATTGGTCACATAACAGGGTCCCTGTATACGCTTATTTCATCTTTCATTAATCCTACAAGTTGGTATATGTATTCTGTGCAATATGGGCACTATTGGAGTATTTGTCATTTGGTGACCTTTGACACCCTAACGATGGTCACAGAGCGGGGTCACTGTGGACTTCTTATTTCCAATAATTCCCGATGCCATCAAGATGGCATAATAAGATTAGTCAATTAAGCTTCTTTCAGCAGATTTTGGACCCCATATATGACCCCATTTGACCTTTGACCCCATTTGTGCTCACATATGGAATAGAGCTTATTCCAGTGGTTGCCTTGGGACAATATGACAGTTATACCAAATTTGGTGATGAGTTAAGAGTGGTGTTTTGCATAGTTAACTAGCTCATTTGCATATCTAGCATGATTGACCCCTTGGACCAATATTCTGTCTAGATATTCGTCTCAACTCTACCGCACTTTTGCACAAGACATCACCTATCCATTCTTATCGTTTTTGAAATACTAGCATTTTTGCAATTATTAATAAGATATGGCCGCCATTTTTAATGTTAATGAACTCGGATCTTATCTGTGGTACATCCTATATAAGGATTGTCTGAGATTCTTGTGAACAATTGGAAATCTAACGTGTTCGTAGGACAAGTAGGCTTTTAAAGATGTTTATCAAATGGCGGCTACTTCCGGTTTCGTGACCTTTGACCCCAATCTGAGCACACCCGATCCGAGGCTTGGGTCAGCGGTTCTTTCTTGACCAACTTTGGTTGATATGGGGTATACCGTTGGGTACTATAGGGATTTTAAGGAGCCATTGGAAAGAAGAATCGGAAGAAGAATCAGAAGAAAGAAATGACCTGGAATCGGACCTTAGTCGTTGCACGACCAAGGTAAGAATAGTTTTGTTGTTTTGCCTATTAAGATCGTATTATATTGGATGGGTTCAGTCCCCTATTTTCCAGTATGGATGCTGGCGCAAGCCGGTATCCACTACGATAAAATATTGGACTGCCATCATAGACACGATATTAATAGGCAAAACAACAAACCTATCTTTTATTCATCATTATTTATTTTTGGTTGTTTAAATCCCCAAAAATCATTTTTATTTCAATAATATTAGTTTAAAAAACAAACATAATTCCCCTCTGTAAAAACAATGAACCAACCCGTACTACTTGCGTGCACTGCGGTAACCTTATACATGCGCACGTAAGCACTTGGGCGGCGATCGCCTATCTATATCGTCTCATATAAGATAGGCCACACCAATGATAGTGCGTGTTTGCTTACTGAACACCGCCCACTGAATAAGAATGAGTTATCATTTGAATAGTGTCAATACTTCTTAGCACTTTAAATGTTTTCATCTTAAAAGAGGAAAACAATCAGATATAGTTGTAAACTAGAATGGCAGCACTTGGATCACATCATGCATCCAGTTTGTTTATATATATGGAACTGGAGCATGAAGTTTACTTTTAGTCAAAATTGAACAAACAGTCAAATAAATTGCTTCAATATGGACTTCAAGTGAATGGTTAAGTTAGATATTGATTGTATTGTGTGCTCTGCATGCTTTGTGTGTGAGAAGGCATTTCAAACTGTGGACCTTTATCAGACACCCGTGAAATAATGTTTTGCTGGATCAAACACTGTGGCCACCCTCCAGTGAAGTGAGCTACAAAACACCGACCAAAATGCAGATCGCTATTATAATAAAACTTGTCCTGTTAAAATCAACAACTGTATCAAAGCTGTGGACGTAAATGTCTAATTTATACACAAAGGTCCCATGTTTGTGTGTATCGATGTGAGCATAAATGGCACCTTTTACAAATAACAAATAAAAAGACAGTGTTTGTCTGTTGTAACTTTTTTGTGATATTTAAGTATTTCCCTCATCTTTACAGATGGCTTGTGGCTTTCAAGCACTCGGCAGTAGTGACTCAGATGTAACATTGTTACATCTTGGCATGGGAGACTATGGTAGGTTAGGACAATCAACACCTCCAATAAAAAGATACCAAGTTTATAAGTAGCCCTGGAGGGCCTTCTATGGACAGGTAGTGTGCACTGTAATGTTTCTTCTTCTGAATGCAAAGCAATATATCAAAGCATAAAGAATGAGTCTGAAGTTGAATACAACTGCTTCCAATGGTTGTATGTCCGAGCGGACCGAGGCCTCTTTGCACAAAATAGGCACACGTCTGGGCAATCGTATGTTCAATCAAGTATTATGTGGTCGTCTATGGGGGATGGTACCTACTACTCAATTGCTCGTGTCAAATTCATCTGTTGACAGAGCCCTTTCTTTAACTTCAATATGAATGCCCGACAGTAACATAAAAAATGCTGCCAGACGGTAGTATTACATTCGTTTGACTGCAATGTATTTGTATGGTGTCTCGCTATGTATTGACCAGTCAATTCCCAGGAAAGTTACGGAAGATTTGTCTTGGGAAAATAAAGAAAAACAAAGCACTCAAAATAAACGTAGAAAGGCGATGCGCAAGAGACTCCTGTGAGAGAGCGCTATAAAACATGGTATACAAGGACTGTAGCAAATAAAATAAAGCGCAACCCCTTGATGAAAGGCTAGGAAGAATGAAGAGCTAAATAAGAAAGAGGAGTGTATTTGATCATTAAATCACACCCACATCTCCCTACAGGTTGCTTGTGGACTAAACCATACGGTATGTGTGTCATCAGACGGTAACACAGTCTGGGCATTTGGCGATGGGGACTATGGTAAACTAGGACTGGGTAACTCAACGGCTAAATCAACACCACAGGTAGGTCATGGGATCAGTTAGACCGATTGCACGGGGTTTATATGGTAAATTTCATGGATCTAGGTAATGAAAGAATTTGTAGTAAGCAAGCCAAAGCATGGATCTGAATTTTTATGAAGGTATTTGTGTAAAGTCAGTATTAACCATAACATCAAAGTATCAGTTTAAGCCATGTGAACAAAAGTGGTATGAGGAAAAAAATCTATACCCATTATTGATTTTTAGGATATAGTCTTGCATCTGAGACTTGAGTAATGGCTCTGGTTTCCCTAGGTCAAATCTTAGATTAACAAATATGCTGCACTCAGTCATTGCTAGTATGATTAATCTATCTGACATTGGTTTCTTCTTTCTAGAGAGTTGATGGTTTGTGTGGTCTTGGAATCAAAAAAATCTGCTGTGGCACTCAGTTTACTGTAGCATTGACAAAAGATGGCAGAGCCTTCACCTTTGGCCAAGGTAACCATCCATTTAGAATACATTTTAAAATACTTGAAAGGAAGGGGAGCCCTTTCAAGGCCATTTATTCTGAAAGGAAATGTTTATACCAGATTATGACCCAGTACTCACAATAGAGCTTACAAAGAGAACAACCTTGAGACAATGTGCCTAAATGTCAGCCTTGTATTGTAAAAGTTAATATATTCATATTGGTTTTATTTTTTCCAGGTTCCCAAATCAACATTGTAAACAAGAATTTAAAGATATAAAATGTTATAGTCCAATAGAGATAAATTATATCTGCTATAGATTCCTTGAAAATAGCATTTTGCACAATTTAAAAAAATAATGAAGATCCAAGAAAACATCTGTATGTGAAAGTAATGGCTTATTTATATTATTAGCCTGGCTTGTGATTTACAATTAACATGTTTCATTTCAAGTTGTGTTATATCAAACCTAAGATCAAAGATTCTATAAATCAAGATTCCAGTGAGTATTGGAAATCGGTTGTTGAGCCACTTATTACCCAAGGGGATATAGCCAAATTATTAAATGAGTGCAATATGAATCTGACGTGGAAATCCATAATGTACAGTCCTCCTGGATTCGCTACCATCATTAACCAACCTTTACAAATGGGGGAAACGTTTGAGTGGTAACTGCCCCCTCTGTCAGAACAAAGGTACCCTTTTCCACATTCTCAACAACTGCACTCATATGCTCGACAGATACCTCTGGCGGCATAATAACATCATACGCATTATAATAGCCTCTTTGCAACATAGCAAGACTGTTGAGAGGAAAAAAGGCGGTATAACAGCTGATATTGAGGGGTACCTTGTGGCAGGGGGGACGGTTCCACCTGACGTCATCCCCACAGTCCAAAAAACCGGACATTATATTGAAATTTCCATCGTCAAAAAAGATCTTCTTGGTCGAACTCACCGTTCCCTTCGAAGCAAATATTGAAAAAAGTCATAAGGTAAAAGTTGACAGATATGCATCTCTGGTTGACGACATCACAAAGAATGGCTACACTTGCAGCATGGTTCAGATTGAAGTTGGTTCAAGAGGCCTTAATACAAAACCCAATAAGGAGCGCCTTCAACGTCTTCTCCGCACGGCCAAATCACAAACCAAATATTCTGATCTGAAACTGACATCTCCAAAGCTGCTCTTACCTCTTCTTTCTCCATCTTCCATTCTAGGCACGAGAAGGAGTGGAATGTTGTCAATAATTTCATGTAGACATAGTAGTCGACCAGGGTTGCATATCTGTCAACCAGTCTGATTTTATTGTTTTACTGCTCTGTATTGTTTTTAAACTTGTTGTAATGGCTATAATTATAATGTACTTGTCTTATACCTTGCCTGGTGGTCCGAATAGACCCCAGAATGTCTTGGTATGCACATAATGTGACTTCTTTATTCTTGGTGTATTGTATAACTATAAGATTTTGATATGTGAATAAAGATGATTTAATAAATAAGTCAACACGTCACAATTTTTGTAAAGTGACCATTAAAAATATTGAAATACAGTACTTTTTTTGTTGAATTTAACATTTTGATCATTATCAACATGGGTAAGACAGCCCTTAGAATACGAAAGAAAAGTTTTGTAAATGTGTATTAAAGGTCCATGGACATGCTTTAAACATACTTATAATACCACCAAAAAATGGTTTCATTCATAGGATGTATTGGTATCAATGTAAAATCTGCATGAAGCAGTAAATGAGAAACCGTATATTTGATAAAAATTGGTCATAATATCATGTGTTTTGGACAAGCTTTCAAAGGAAATTCCAAAATGAAAGTGATTATCGCGCTGGCAAGCGTGACCCAGAAGTGACGTCGAGTAACAAATACGCGATACGCATCTTGATCGTCATCGTGGAACGGACGTGCGCGTGGCCCAGTTTTCTTGCATACGTACACAGTTGACTTCTCGTGATATGCGTCGTACGTGTTGTATCATATGGCTTAATTTTTCTTGATTTGATGCCTTAAAATTACGATTATAATGTGCTGTATTGTCGACGCCTGCACCAGCGGTGACCGTACCGACAAGGAGAATCAGAACAGTATAGCTTTATTCAAGTTCCCAGAAAAAGAGCTTTGTTTACAACTTGTTACTCTGACGTCATTAAACGGGGTCAAATCCAACTCCAGCATCTTGATACGCGTTCGCAAAAACAGGAGAAGGCCCTGTCAGTTTGGGTATATTTATCCTTGAAATTTAACACTTTCCCGATGTTCACTTTTAAAAATCTTGTGTTGCGATTGATTCAGGATACTGTGCGTACCGCAAAGAAAGTGTAAGAAATTAAGAACTGTCTACTCAGCCATGTCCATGGACTTTTAAGGTGGCTGTTAGGGTTTTTTTTTCAGGATAGTCAAATGGCCAGTTTTTAGTTTTTTTCATGTTAAAGGCATTAAGTGGTTTTCTTTCCATATATTTTAACAGAGCTATATATATTTATTTTCCTCATATTTTGTTCATTTTACTTTTACTATGGTACGCATTTTTGACCAAAAACATACATGGGCGGAATGCAAAAGGGCGGGTAATTTCGCGTATTATCAACGCGTTGTGCTATCGGCGCGCGCAAGTAATGATTGCTCAAGAAAAACCTTGATGCATCGATTGATATGATGGCATACCCATGTGTAACTTGTATGCAATTGTAAAATCGTTGCCCACGTGAGTTGCCTTTGCAAACAGAATGGGATGTAATTTAAGATTTATTATTATTATATTACAGGTATTTATAAGCCTACCAAAAGACCAAAAGCGCGAACAGTAAAAATACAATAATCATTAAAATAAAGCAGTAAAAAATACATATCAAACATAACAACAGAAGATAAATCAACATTAAGCATACATAAAAGAAAAGTGCTCATATAACAAATCACAAAAGATATACACTGTGACAGCCTAAAAATGCGAGCACAAACAAGAGGGAAATACTTAAACAAGCAGCTTAAAATATATAAAATGCTGCAGTACCATAACAAAAAAAACTGATACCCTCTTCGGGAATAGGTACGTTTCAAGAGTTTTTTAAATATTGAATATTTTGGGGCTTCACGCAAATTAGCTGGTAAACTGCTCCATAATCTTGGCCCAATAACAGAAAAAGATTTATCCACCACAATGATCTTGTGAGATGTTGGAATGACAAGACGAGTATGGTCTTGATTCGACCTAAGGAACTGGGCGACCAGGTTATATTTACTGATGAGATTTTGTAGAGAGACTGGTGAGAACCATATACATATTGTACACCGCCCACCAAGATCTAAACTTTATTCTCTGCTAAACAGGCAGCCAATGCAACTGCGAAGTAGCGGGGCTGCCGCGATGCGTTTGGTAGCTGGTAAACAAGGCGAGCTCCCCGATTTTGCAGTTTCTGCAAATGATGAACATCGGTGGAAGACAGACCGCCAAGCAAAGAATTGCCATAGTCAAGCCGAGATAGAATTAAAGATCTCACTGCAGGTGCACAAGCTAGAACGATAATTAATTATGGATTCTACTAAGGTTACGGATATGAAAATTAACACCCTGCCACAAAAAACTAACATGGTTTTCATGTGAGGTTATTGTCTAACATAATACAAGATTTTTAATAGAACCAGATGGGGTAATAACCGAGTCACTATTTCAAATTAAGTTAGACACAGATCAGATGCCTAGGTGAGGCAATTAAGAACAGCTCAGTTTTGGCATCATTAAGCTTTAATTTATTATACGCAGCCAAGATCGTATTTCAGCGATGCATTTGGTGAGCTGTGACTCTGCAGTAGCCGGAACTTCTAGACTTTTTTTTTTGTTGTTTTTTTTTTGTTTTTTTTTTTTTTTTTAAAAAACTCTTCTTTTTTTTTTTTTTTTTTTTTTTTTTTTTTTTTTTTTTTTTTTTTTTTTTTTTTTTTTTTTTTTTTTTTTTTTTTTTTTTTTTTCTCCTTTTTTTTTTTTTTTTTTTTTTTTTTTTTTTTTTTGGATCAAAATTTGTAAAGCTGTGTGTCTTCAGCATAAATGTGATAACCAATCTTGGCAAATTGCCTGATGGTATTGTAACGGTTTGAGACTATGCAGTGAAAATAGGTGGACCGCAATGACCCCTGAGGTACCCCATACTAAGTGATTGATCTTTAGAATATCACATAAGCCACATTACTCTTGTGATACGATCTTTCAGGTAACTAGCAATGAAATTATGGCAGAACCCTCAATAGCAAAGTTATTAGGCATCCGATCGACAAGAATTTGTGAGCAATCGTATCAAAAGCAGAGGAAAGATCTAAAAGAACTAACATGACTGCTCTGCCTTTGTCAATTCCGAAGCAATTAATTTTTAACCTTCAAGAGAGCAGTTTCTGTCTATGGGAACACTTATATGCAGACTGGTAGATTTCAGTCGATTTACCTGGAAGATGTTGCTGAATCTTGAAAATAGAAGGGTATTCAATAATTACCAAGAGTGGGAAGATTTGAAACAGGCCGATAATTTTTCAAACATCTGGGATCAAGGTGGATTTTTGATCAATGGTGGACTAAACAGCGTGACGCAGACACGTGGAAAGGTACGACTTTAAGAATTATTGATAATTGACTGATTAACCGTAGCAAAATATCAGCACAAAGTTTAAGTAACCATGTGGGGATTGGATCCAGAGGACTGGTCTTATTTGGCAGGTTAGTAATAATTTCATTACGTCTTCCTCAAGTTACATATGAAAAGCACTGTAAGGGCTGGATACTCTTATCATCACTTAACATATTGCAAATATTGATGGTCCCACTAATGATGGTTTTACCAGAGTTAATTAAAAATATTAGCACCTTGACCACATATCAATCCGACAAATAAAAGTACAACTTTCAGGTGTTCTATACCCATCATTATCATTTTGCCTAGCATTACACATTTGATCAAAGTTCAGCCTGATTTACCCACCTGATCAGTACCGTGACAAGCAATCTATTATCAACTCTAATAGATATCACTTGCAGTAGTTTTTGCTTAGGAGATATTCAACAATGAATTTAAAAGTATTAAACATATGTTTGCATTTGAGCTTTCTAAAAATCTCTTGAAATAAGGCAATTTTATTATCCGTGATCATTTATTAACTTTATCATTTTGTTCATAAAACTTGGCGAGCCTCATTTAACATAGTCGTTTTCCATCTACGTTCACACTTTCTACGTTCACGACGAGCCGCATTACATCGTCATTATACCATTTTGGATTCTGATGAGTTTCTGAGTCCGTATTTTTCTGGCAGTGATCAATGACTTCAGGTGTACTATTATATAGTTCAGCTTGAGCATTGGATCATTTATGGAAAGAACATGCTCCGGGCAGGGTAAAGATCAGATTTAACAAATCTGATCTAGATCAAGTCTTTATCACCACCTAGTGGTAAAAAAGAACGTCTTTAGGTGGAGGTTAGACCTATTACTTCACACTGAAACTATTTTGTGGGCAGCTCAATATCTAAGCCATGATACCACACCATTGAATTACAGAAAAAGAAGATGTCCCAGGACGGGACCATTAACGTGGTCACGTGAATTTCCTATTTATGTGTTAGGACTTTGAGATTGATTAAACATGTTCATCAAGGGATGCAAGGTATTGACAAAAATCAGGTTTAGAAGGTTTGTTAACATGAACATTTAAAGCGCTAAACTGAGAGGTTTACCAGGAAAAGCAGATACTATACTAAGTAAGTCTTCAAACTCTTATTGGACTTGCTGGAGTGTAAACCCATTCTTATTTGTAGGTTGAGCCTGTAGATTGCTATCAACCTAAGTATTAGAATTGTCAGATACTGAAGCATGTTCAAAGGTGCGAGTGTCAAACCGATTGGGGAAATACTTCAGGACCTAGTTACTTATTATGGCGATACCACCATGCCTGTCGCCAGGTCTAGGAAAATTGAAAAATGAATAGACGGATGGAGTACATTCACCTATTATTACAGGATCTTTGTCAGAACCAAGTCTCAAACTATCACTAGCACATTACATCATGGTCCAATAGATAAGTCATGCAGGTTGTCGTTTTGTTACATAGATTGAGCATTCAATATGGACAGCAAGGTGATTGTACTGCCAAACTTGATTTGCACACGGTTATCAATTGCATTTAAGCCTCGATGAAGAGGAATGTTATTGCAGTCTAGGAGTGGCTCTAAGGACATGGAAGATAGTTAGGTTGCTTCCTTCTCAAGATATGAGAAAGGGATTTGTTTGACGTAATTGCCATATTGTGAATCTGTCATTCGGGAGAAATGTAATCGTGAACCGGAGAGGTCTCACAAAAATAGGTCTGGAGAGAATATTGGACGATGTTTTTGTGCTCTCCACGAAACACCTCTGTATGGTAAGGTTGTCTGTTTATTCCAAGTTTCAAAATCTCGTGCAAACATTAAAGTAAAGGTTTTTTCAAAGAAGAAGTTGCCAATTTCAAAAAGTTTAGACTGTGTAATCCTTATAAATGATAGGGTCTTTAGGAGCACAAGCTATATGGCCATAATAAGGTGGCCCAGGGTAAGGATTAACATCCCCTGATCTGAGTATCTGATCTTGAAAGGTAGCAGTAGTGTTTCCATAGTAGTATCCTTCCGAGTCTTCAAATTCCTGCATAGTTTCGGTGAGGATTATCCCATTTACAGTATTGGGTTTATCGATAGAAAATAGGCAGTTAGTACAGTAACGCAGTCATTGTAAGATTTATTAATCTTTCCCTGGAGATGTTTTTTTTTTTTTTTTTTTTTTTAAAAAAAAAAAAAACCTTGGTGCTCTGGCTGGATTCGAACCGGCCGACCTTCGTATACCTGCACGACACTCTCACCGACTGATCTACTCAAGCAGGGTCGGTAGAAGACCTATATATATATCATCTATAGGTGTTAGGTTCGAAAGGGTCCTTCGCTTTCCTATCGGATATCATCAGAACTGTATATTTACATATACTATTATATTTGTTTTTGAAATTTAAAAACTCACCTCTTAGTTCCCAGGTAGACAAGGATTATATATTTATTAATCTTCCCTGTGAGATGGCCAGCGCACGATGGTGTTGAAAAAAATCCTTGTACTCTTGGCCGGATTCGAGCCGGCGCCCTTCGTATTACATGCACGACGCTCCTAAACGACTGAGCTATCAAGCATGGTCGGTAGAAGAGCACGATATATAATCATCTATAGGTTTTAGGTTCGAAAGGGTCCTTCGCTTTCCTAGCGGTAGCATCAAACTGTAGATTTACCATATACTTTGTTTTTGAAATTTAAACTACTTCTCCAGGTAGACAAGGAGTATATACTTTATTATCTTTCCCTGGAGATGGACAGCGCACGATGGTGTTGAAAAAAAACCCTTGTGCTCTTGGCCGGATTCGAACCGGCGACCTTCGTATACATGCACGACGCTCTACTAAACCCGCTGAGCTATCAGCAGGGTCGTAGAAGAACGCTATGTTTCATCTATAGTGTTTTAGGATCGAAAGGTGTCCTTCCTTTTCCTAGCGAGATAGCATCAGAACTGTATATTTAACATCTACGATGAATATTTGTTTTTGAAATTTAAACTACTAATTTCTCCATGTAGCCAAGGATGTATATATTTATTAATCTTTCCCTGGAGATGGCCAGCGCACGATTGTGAGTTCAAGATGGCGATTCGTATGAGGAGGACATGTGCGAATCGCGCTGCCGAGAATTTTTTTAAATTTTTTTTTTTAATTTTTAATTAAAACACTGAAAAGTATTCTTTTGCTCATATAAATCCGGTTCATTGAATTGGAGGGGACCTTTTACAACTCCGCCGACAAAGTGGTGGGCGATTCATTACCTGGAGAGCCAGAATTGGTACTTTTAAACAGCCTATGTCTTGGCGAGCTGGCGGCAAGGAATAGGAATAAACAACGATGGAAATCATGTGAAACCTGGATTATGTTGTCGAATTCTCCTCTCGGGTCTTTGCTTGGCGACTGTATGCTGGGATGGGCCAGGGTTATCGGACTAATGTAGTTGTTATTTGCAAGCGAGAGCGGCAACTTGGATTAAACAGGATTTAACTTCGGTATTCCTTGCAACAGTCATCTTTGGCAAACCAAAAACATGACTCTGTCAGTAAGTGTACCCTAGTACCTACAGATCCGTATAATGTTCCATACTGTCTCGACGTCCCCATCATAGAACCCCCTGGTGTTACTTCCACGTTTCTACCTCCTCCAGCAAAAGTATGCACTTTAACCAAGACGATCATTCATCTTTTCGACCTCATGCATTCTTACCCCTCTCTACGAACTGTCAAAGACTTGTTGGCTACCCCCACTCCATGTCTGTATTGGTGACGTGACTACTTGGCATTGTTTTTGCTAAACATTACTTTAGCTATTATACACAACAAAAAACAACGAAAAAAATAAAAACATTACTTTAACAATAACATGTATACGTGTATTAAATATACAGTTATGATGAGTTGCTATCCGTAGGAAAGCGAAGTCGACACCTTTCGAACCTAACACCTAAGAAATGATCAATACGTTCTTCTACCGACCCTTGTTGATAGACCCGTCGGCTTTGACGTCGGCATGTAATACGAAGGTCGCCGAGTCGAATCCGGTGGCCAAGAGCAAGGGTTTTTTTTTCAACACCATCGTGCGCTGGCCATCTCCAGGGAAAGATTATAAATAATACATCCTTGCCTACTGGAGAACTAAGTGAGTTTAAATTCAGAACAAGTCATGCATAAGCCTAGGAGAACTAATACAGGCAGTGCATTGTGGTACCATTTGCAAACCCAGATCACAATTACAAGTGGTGTGGTATTCACTGATGTCAAGCTTGAGTGAAACCTTAACAGAAGTAGGTGGGCTGCACTGATCAGCCTGCAGAATTTGGCTGACCAAAGGGCTGTATCCAGAGTCAAAATGCAATGTCAGAAAACAGCAAAACAAATATACGCTCAAAGTTACCATACTACCACGAATGATCCTTAGTCCTTAAATAGTAACCGTCACTATAAACATGCAGATTGAAGTGTGGTTAAAGCAAAATATATGAAGAAAACAGATCTGAGATGCAGCCTGCATGCTGGCGCATTTTTGAGCCAAAAATTGTTGAATTTTGATCATAAGATCCAGATGAGTAAGTTGACCTGGTGCAGAAGCAGTGGGAAGAATAAGAGATGAAACGCTCTGTGTTTGGCAATAAGGACTATATTTTGTACAAACGGGACAATTTATGTGGAAAAAAATGGCGATTTCTTAGGTGTTCCTTTCAGCCGATAAAAAAAAAAAATTTCGTAATTTTCGGGTTTCCAGTTACTCGAAATCCATATCAGCAACAGGTAAGAAAGACAATGATCGTATAAGCATATCAAAATAGAGGGTCGGTATTTTTAGTTTTCATGTTTGGTTAAAAATGTGATTTTATGTCAACTTTGAACAATCTTGGCGTTGTTAGAAATTGAAACACGCGGATTTGGCCTTTTTTGGCAAATATTTGCATAATAGTGCAGAATTGAAAAAAGGGAAATAACAGACCTAGAACTATGACTCTGGAATACAAAACGAACAAGGCACAATTTTTATAACATTTCTAATTTTTTATACCTGGAACACAAACAAAATGAGTGACCAAATCACCATTTTATGATTTTCTCAAAAATCTATAAATTTAAAAATTTTGGGGGGAAAAATATTATCATATTTGGATTCTTGAGCATTTCCTTCTCAAAATATGTATAATTTTATATATGTGCAACAACCATTAAGAAGATACGGCAAAAAACAAGTTCATTTGAATTCCACTTAACAAGCCACCTTAAGTTATAATTATAATATCGTAATCATTGGAGAGAAAAAAGCAACCCATTTATGTTAGAGGCTAGAAAAATCACAGGATTGTGAAGTAAGTTTATGAGTGATCATTTCTTCTTCCGATCGTCTGACAGGACTTCCAGAAATAGGGGTGGGGCCCCGCGCCCCTTGTCGAAACCGTCCCCAGCCAGCGTGCCAGCAATCGAAGGCTACTTTGTAGAGGACATATCTGTAGGGTCTGAGCATACTGTGGCCCTGACTATCCTGGTGATGTCTGGGTGTGGGGTAACAACAGTGATGGACAGGTGAGTCTACTTAGTTCTTGCTCACCTTCATTCCAAATTTCAAAAAATTAAGTTAGGGGTGATTTTTTGTTTCATTATAGTAAAGAAATTGCTGAGAATAATAAAAGAATATTATGATATTCTGAAGAAAATGAGATTGAGAGTAAACAAAAAACTTGACTTTAAATTCAACTTTTGAACATTTTTTTTTTCCTCTGTTAACATCCTTTGTAGCTTGGGCTTGGCCATACCAATATGGAGAGAACCTATGATGGTAAAGTGCTACAAGGCAAAAACATCAGACAGGTAATACATGTTTTTTTCCCTTTTTCTTCTTTGAATAATGTGAAACTCCATTATGCCCATTTCTGGTACATTGTATGGATACTCTTCTCTAAGATCAAGCTATTTGGTAGGTACGGTTTTCACATATCTCATGGTATTTATTATGGAAACTTATCACACACTTATAGGTTTATGCTATATCTGTATTTGCAGTCTAAAATTTTGTCGGAAGCCCATACTTGGACACAGTTACCACACTGACCTCTACACATGGATAGCGGGCCTGCCGCAGTTGAATGGTCGGAGTGAAACAACAAGTAAAGTTGGTTTTGGGACCATCTACAAATGGCGGAAACAATGCATACACCTGCTGCTGCCAACAGTTCCACCATATGTTTTCTATTGTTTGACAAGTGTATGCATTGTTACCGCCATATTGTAGAGGGCGAAAACCAACTTCCTGATGTTTCACTCGGCGACTCTGACCCCCGTATCCATGTGTAGAGGTCGTGTTCCCAACGACTATAAATGACCAACTAAATAGCATCTGAATGGCTGTCATTGCATTCGTTAAGCTGTTTTGTGAATTGCAGACACTGCTACTGTTTCCTGCATACAGCTGACATGACCTGACCTTTTTAATCCTGCTAAACTTACATAAGATATCGGTGTTGCAAGTGCCCCCCATATTGGTGGTTCTTGACACATATGGGAGTCATCACTGGCTTGCTTGCCAGAGCTGTTTTATGTCAGGTTCTCTGGGGCAGTTGCATATGTAAGTCTGTGCTACAGCAAAGGTACCCGTCCTGAAAAGGTTGGTGTCGACGGAGCTCTAGGGCCATCGGCTGTGAGAGAGAGTTGAGTGGTAGTAATAAGCTCCTACAATCCATGTTTGTAATGTTAATAACAAATAAATCATATCTAAACAGTTTTGTTATGACGATATTGTTAATTGTCCTGCTGGACAAATTTGGAACTTGGACTAGAAAATGGTTGACCGTCTGTTGTGCATGTTTTGTGGTCCCGTGATAACGTATTAAGCTGGATGTTGATCTTCCCTATGTGCCAAAGTTTTAACTTACTCATAAGAATGAAACCTGGTAATAATAGCCCAGCATGTGTAGACAGACATTCATTTGAATAACGATAAGACAAAGGTTCGTCTTTTAACATTAACAACTTGAGCATGTTTGGCTTCAATAAAAGCTCACAAGGTTGTATTAATTTCATATTTACTGCTGTAGAAATCTTTTATTTACAGTGCAAATTTCAGAACCAAAATCCCACTTATTTGGCTGTATTAGGCTTTATTAACACCTAAGTGTATAAGGGGGGGTCCATGTGGGCTCAACATTTTGTTTTTCGCGCACCATGTTTAATGCTAAATTATTTTTGCCCCAAATTTTATGTAATTGCCTAAATATCTAATAATAATAATAATAATAATAATCAAGGTTTATTTTAATCTCAAATCGTGGCCTATAGGCCAAATTGCTAGAGACTTTACAACTTAATAATTACTAGACAGAAACAATGCAACTTGGAGGCAGCAGCTTAAACAGCGCCATATTGCAACATCAAACACACTCAACACACTACAAGAAACACACACCGGATGGGTAATGCCGCCCTGTCAGGGTTCATTTGCCCATTTCAAATGAACCATGGAGAAAGTGGCATTCAGGTTTTAATCAATATCTGTTATACAAATCAAATCCCAAATGGAGTTCCCGAATTAAATCCAGCAAGTGGTCCCCACTGAGATTCGATCCGAGGACCCTTTGCTCCAGAGGTAAGCTTTCTAACCACTAGAATACGCTACTTCCTCAACTGTCAATCTGTTGCCCAAATATCTGTTGCTCATTTTTTGGTGGAAAAAAATTCAAATCAGCCATGTCGTTTTGATGCTAATTAGCATAAATACGCATTTTTGTGGTGCTATTCAAAACTTGTTTTGCCCCTTAAATCATACTGAAGTAACTTTTTAAAATTCTTATTTCAGCAGTGTAAATGTATTTATGTTCTCCCATTATAAGCCAAATTTTATGGAGAAAGGCCTCTGGGAAAGAGATTTTTCATTTTTTGGCATGAGAATTTAGTGTTCTTCATAAAAATAGTTTTTTGGACTGCCATTTTGAATCAGTACAACCGATTTCAATTTTTTTCCTGTTAAATCATGTTGGTTGACCTGATTTTTGACTGGTGGAAAAGAGAAGAAAACCCTTGGGATAGGGTGATACAAGTACTTCAATATATTAGAGATGAAATTTCATTTAGGGGTCAAATAAGGTTATTTGTCAATGGTGAAAATGTTAACCTAGCATGTTAAATTCCTCCCAATTCATATTGTTTTACAAAACTTGGTGACAATAATCCTTGGGTAGGGTAATAACCAGCTTGTCAAAGCATTTGAGGTTATAAATCATGTGGGGTTCATATGAGGTCATCGGCCATTGTGAAAATGTTTTTCCTGTACTCTTTGTCAAAGTACATTATACAAAATAAGCATACTTTACATGTAAGTGTGATGCACATAAATGTGATTGTGAGATCGACTGCTAAGCCCCGCTCCTTATGGATGTCGCACTCGTACGTCTTGTGAAAAGTATTTTGATAAATAGTATAGCTTGTTTAAAATCCTCTAATTTGCAAAGTTTAACTCTTTTAGTCTGTAACATAACTTAGTGGCAATAATTCTTGAGTAGTTATGCAAGTTAGTCAAGAATTTGAGGGCAAAGGTCGTGTAGGAATCAAATGAGCTAATTGTGTTTTTCCTGTAGAAATAGTGGCTACTTGGAGGATGGTCATGGCTAAGAGGTCATCTAGGCTATTTAGAGGTTATTAAACTCACCACTTAAGAGCAGTTCTTTAAAACCTTCTTTTTTAGATAGGAATGTGTATTCATTTGCTGAGTCATGATTTCTCTTAATCTGATACAGAAATCCATCAGGACATAGCTTATACACCATGACATTTACTACTGTACTTGTTCTGATTTCATTTGCTTTTAACCAGCATTTTTGAGCAACAGCCACTGGGGAACTTGTATTAAGTATGGCGTATTTGAGGATGAGGTCAAAATATTGGTGAAATTAGGTTGGAATTGGAAAAACAATTAATAGAAAAAGTGAATGGAGCAATTTAGTTAATGCTCTAAATCACTGTATACTTCACTTGAGCTATAATTATGTTAAGTTATTTTTTCCATTGCAACAAGCTCTTAAAATTTATATACTAATGGATTGAATAGGTTTTTGGAAACCTATCCTTAGGTTGACATTTGTTTTGGTGTCTGTTTTTGTCACCAGGTCTCTGCTGGACGCAGCCACACAGCAGCTTGGACAGCAGCTCCAGTACCTCACAGAGCCCCAGGCACTCCTGCTCCACTTCAACTAGGTGAACTCTTACTTGCAATCTTGTAGCTAATTTTCTCATGGTCAATATTAAGGCAAATGTGATTGGAAAGAAATGCATTGTTGGATGGAACCCATTACTCTCTGTGCATTGTTCTTCAAAGTTTGAACAGATTCATAATACATAATGGATTTCTTGTATTTCATTTGTATGTAAAATGTTGACATTCATTATGCAGCATG
Organism: Ophioderma brevispina; assembly: GCA_023653785.1. Taxonomy (NCBI): domain Eukaryota; kingdom Metazoa; phylum Echinodermata; class Ophiuroidea; order Amphilepidida; family Ophiodermatidae; genus Ophioderma; species Ophioderma brevispina. Next base: position 20,822 of record JAMKCH010003118.1, read on the forward strand.
TGATCAAGTTGGTTTTGTAATGCCAAATCCTCCCTGAAAGCTCTCATCAAATGTTCAACATGAAGTATGAAACCATGAAATGCACAAAAAAGTCATTAAAAGGGGCATTCCACAGAATTGAGATACAGGCCCATTTACCATTGACTTGCATAAAATAATGTATTACCCATATGTAACAAATTCTTACAAAAGAAATTCAGTGGGAATAATTGTAAAACAAATGGTGCACCATTTTGGCTGGCATTTGAGCATACGCCTAAAATGTACTGATGTAGACATAGTGCACACTACAATATATCACATGTTATCACACTTTGTTTTTCCAGCCCAGTAGAATGACCCATAACATGCATAGTCATATAATAGCTTCATAGCTTTAAGAATTTACACATTGATTGACTTGTAATCAGTGCTAATACAGCCCTGTGTGTTCATGATGTTGTCAATATTTTTCTGCTTCAATTTATCATGCAGGTCTTCCAGACAATGTACCTGCCCGATACACAGCTCTCAGGGATGTCAGCCTCCCGGCCATCAGGGCAAGGCTAAGAATATTGCATCATTTCTCAGATCTCATCTATTCATCATGGAGGCTACTTAACTTAAACCCAGCACAGGTGAATTACCCATAGCATGGCAAAGAGTTCAGTGGTATCTGTTGTGTATATTCTATTTAAAGTTAAGTGTGGAAACAAACACCAAAATTGGTTTTGTCAGTTACTTGGAAATGTCCACCTCCCCCCCCCCTTTCAGATCAAGCTGCATAGTTCCAAACAAAAGAAAGGAATTCAAATAGCTGCAGGCTACCAGTTAGAGATAACAAATTAATTATTTCTAGAGTCACTTGTGTGTGTGTGTATATGACTTCATATGAAATTGCATGAATCTTCTGAGCTGTTAAAAATGTTCTCTTATGCAATATTAGTATAAATGGATGTAGGTTTATTTGTTTGTGTTTTCATTACTAATTCATTGTACACCATCTTGTCTACACAGCAAATTACACTAGGACCCTACAGATCAGGCATGGCAGCATTGATGGAGGGACAGCTACGTCCACTCCTGGCACCAAGAGTATACACATTGCCAATGGTGAGGTCAATAGGTCGTACCATGGTGCAAGGCAAGAACTATGGGCCACAAGTGACTGTCAAAAGACTGGCAACAAGGTAGGATGCTTGTGAATACATCTTCTCAATATCCCAGATGCCTGATTTTCTCAAATTGAATTCCTCCTGCAATTGCATATAGCAACTTATGGAACAGGACCGCAAGTTGTAAGACTCATAATGGTGCTGTTTATCATTATGTGTCGGGCTTTCTGTCACTGGTTTAAGGATTTCAGTACCGTTCCACTCTTTTCAAGCTGAAAATGCCTTGGAAATTTTATTGCATCATACATCAATCCTGTCCGAATTTGGAACCTGTTACAAATAGCAATGTTCCAATGGTAGTTGGGAGTAGTTTTCATTTTCCTTGTATTTGAAGTGGTTTCATCATCTTATTTGATATAGAATATGTATTAAAGACTTAAAATAAAAAAGTGATTTTATTAGCAAAAGAAACCAAAATAGTCACAAAAATTGAACCAAATTGCCATCGTATGGCAGTATCCAATTTACCCTACCGATCTGTGAAAACGTGTTGTCCAGTGAAAAGGTGCGTTACTCACCATTGAGACCGTTGAAGATGTGAGTTCGAGCCCCACCGTGGCCAACATGTTTGTGTCCATGGGCAAGATACTTAGTCTCAATTGCCTCATTCATCCAAGTGACAATTGGGTAGCTGTCATGGATGATATTACAATCTAAGTGCCGATTAGGGTTATGCACCTAGCCAGCTGTCACCTAGATGAACCGAAATGATTGTGATGATTTCCTGATGGCAGCATAATAATAATAATGGCAATTGTGCCTTGAGCTCCCCGCAGGTGTTTAATGCTAAAGATTCATTATTTGAAGAAATTAGTTCGCCAAATTAGTCAATATATATAGGTATTTTTTCCAAACATGGGATCAAACTTGTATGTCAAAGCTCCATTAAATATTTTCTCTCTATCAGAAATAAAATAGTCTCTAACCAGCAGTCTAAAGTGCCTTGGAACATGACACAGCTACTTTGACGGATTATTTCTCAGCAATTAAATTGATTTAGACCAAATTTCTTGTGCCTTTTATTTTGCATATTGTCATATGAAATATGGAGAAATATCCCGGATTTGGAATCAATTTTCGAGGAGGCTAATTTGGTCATTCTCACCAACAAACACTTATTTTAAGGTTTTGGTGGTCCCATCCCACCCCCTTGAAAGTTAGTCATCTTTTTGTCCCTACATGTCATACTTGACTAGCAGGCATTTCAGAAATGGGGAAGAAAGGGTAAAAATAGGACCCCTTGTCATGTGTGGGTTCAGCCAGAAAATGGGCAAAATCGGGTGGCTTGTAACTTGCTGCATATAGGTGAAATGAATTTCCATTTTTTTGTATGTAAAAAATGAAAACCGTGAAGATTTATGGGAACCAGAAATTGTTATGTATTTCTGATGCAACCTGCTACTATAACCCACATGACTTTTTTGTGTATGTATGTGTGGATGTGTGTGTGGATGTGTGTGTGTTGTCACTAAATTGTTAATTTTTTTTTTAAATTCACCTCAATTGAAAAGTTCAATTGCAACCAAACTTGTGTCACAGGTGCACCATGGGATCTCTCATATGTTGATGAGGTCAAAGGTCATGTGCCAAGGTCAAAGGTCATGGAGTGGCCCACAGCTTACATTCTTTGACTATAGCGAGCGCGAAAGCTGAGAACCGCGAAATTCTAGTTTCATGTGGGAAAAAAGATATTAACTTATTGTTTATTTTGCATGCTTTAGAAATGGACTACACTTCAATCTTAATCAATTAGAGTAGAGAACTGATGACTGATGATGTAATAACACTAATAACTAGATATTAGGTGTTCAATTCATTTATTTTTTCAAAAAGAGCATAACATACCACACAACAAAAGAAAAAAATAACTCTGATGTATTAATATTCAACATTTTTCCATAAGTAAGAACTGTTTAAACCAAACCAAGGAGGTTAAAAGCAGAAGTTGCCATCTTGGAATGTTGCTCTTGGAGGGAGTTGGCATACTGCCAGATTTTTTTGTGTGTGTGAGTGTTTGGTAACCTTGAATTTCATCACATATGAAACATACACTAACATCTATATCATGTCGTGGTTCCACACAAGCACTTCTGTGCCATTTTGAATTACTGTGCTATAAAAACAAATGTCACCCAGCATTGCTACAGAGAAAATCAGGAGGTACACCAATTTCTCTCAAAGTGCAATAAAATGGCAGGTAGCTAAAGCTTCCTCCTTTCAACTTCCTTGACCCAAACCAATCTTAATCTTGTACATGGTATTTTCAGGGGTCGCAAGTGCAAGCCAATCTTTGTCCAAATTGCAAAGCAAGTGGTGAGGTTGAAACCTAACGACCTGAGACTACCAGCCAGAGCATGGAAGGTGAAGCTTGTTGGAGAAGGCGCAGATGATGCAGGAGGGGTATTTGATGATACCATCACAGAGATGTGTCAAGAGCTAGAGTCTGGCATAGTGCCACTGCTACTTAACACACCCAATGCATCATCTGAAGTGGGAAGCAATAGAGATAGGTGAATATACATTGGATGGTCAATAACATGAAGGATTTTTAGTGCTGCAGCACCAACCAGTTAAGGAGAGGGGTACCGGGCCCGGAATAATAACATTTGTCATCATAGCTAAAATTTATCGTAGGGATGTAGACTTCGTGAAAACAGGTGATGACAAAAGTAAAAGTGGTAGCAATTCGCATACGACGCCATTTTCCAAAGTGGAAGCCATCTTAAAGGCAAAACACCTAGGAAAACAGTTTTGGTCTTAAAAATGTTTTTTCTTGGTAAAGGAGTTCAGTAAAACTATTCCCAAAACTATCAAATATTGCATGTGCCGATATTTTCCAAGATTGCTGACATGTTATTGACACCCACCTGACATCTTTCATAATATAGCCTAGGAAGATTACTGTGGTGTCAAATTAATGATTTTCAGGGTCAAGGAGGTCAATAAAACCATTTTCAAAACTGTCAGATGAATATAAAAGTAATGGAAGTTTCCATACGTCACTATTTTCCAAAATGGTCAACATATAAAAGGCAAAATTCCTTTATACCTTATACTATACAGCACCTAGGATGACGATTTTGGTGACAAAGTGTATGTATTTTGGTTCAAGGATTTCAACAGCAATATTCTCAAAACTGTCAGGTGAGTCGTGAGTCATTTTATTCATGGATCACCAACGCGACACCCAAAATGTGACACCTTGACCACTCTATATGTATTCATCCCAAACATATATTTGGAATTACATGGGAATTTTGATGTTTATGCCTGCACTACTTTAATAGAAACTATTATTTGCTTCTCTCAGATATGTCAAGAGCAAAATGGCCGCGAATTTCACACACTTATTTGACCATGGTCACGTGCACACCTGTAGGTATTCATTATTTTGGGTTTTCGTTCATAGGGACCCTAAAGCGCAGTTACGAAGTTCCAAGGAGGAGTTACTGAGGATTTTGAGTTGGTATTGATTATCAAGCATCTGAGTTAATATATTTTATCACTTGTCACATTCAGCCTGACATTGCAGTTACTCTGACACGCTTGGGTACTTGTATTAAAATATTGGGCTATCTTGGAAAACAGTGACATATGGAAATAAAATTCAACTTTATAATCATCTTACAGTTTTGAAAATAGATTTATCGAACTCCTTGACCCTGAAAACACTTATTTTGACACCAAAATCATCTTCATAGGTTATAGAATAAGAAATATACGGTTTTCTTAGATGAGATGTCGGTCATCTTGAAAATTAGCCTTGTATATAAATTGTCAATTGTATATTGCACCTCTTGACCCAGACAACATACATTTTGACACTAATTCGCTATAGTAGCGCTATTACCTTTAAAATGGCGGCCATTTTGGAAAATGTTGGTTTATGCGAATTGCCATCACTTTTAATTTTGTCATCACGTATTTTCGTGGACTACAATACCCAATGATCGATTTTAGCTGTGATTGCAAATGTTATTATTCCGGCCCTGGTTGGTAGAAATCTAAGGCCCTTTTTCACCTCATGCTGCAGCACTATTTGTAGTAAATTCCATTAAAAAACTCGCCCCTTAAAATTGTAAAGATATGTTAGTAGATGGTTTCTTGTAGTAAATTTCATGTGCTATTAAAGGAGGATGACCCAATTCAAGTATATAAAGTTTTCATCTTGACAGAATGGCCTTCACCCCAAACCTCCATTTCTAAAGTTTCGCACTGATATTTCAACCCATTTTGATGTGAGAGCTAAAAAAGGTGATTTTTGTAATCCCCATAGAGTACTGTGTAAAGTTAATATTGCTCAACCAAAATAGGGCACATTTTTGCTCATAGCATCCAAACTAAACACCCATTAGCCCTAAGATTTCACAGGGTAAATTAGTAAAATAGTAGCTTCTTCAGATACCAAAATGTTGGCCACTTCCGTTAAATCTTGGGTTCTGAGGACGAAGCTATTAGTGATTGGACCATGTGCTTATAATTCACAACAGGTTGGTTGTTGTATATTTTATTAATCAGGTTGGTTGTTACTTCTGTCAAGTGCAAAAACAGGTCATGGTTTGGCATATCTGACTACACTGCACCTCATTATTTCTTGGATATAATATATGTTTGTGTCTCTTACATGTGATGATGAAGAAAATTTTTTTTACCTTGCATATTGTTGCAGATATTTGCTTAACCCATGGGCCAACTCAGAGAGCAGCTGCAGCTTTTCAAGTTCTTAGGTATCTTGTTTGGTGTTGCCGTGAGAACCAAGAAGCCACTAGACTTGCACCTAGCCCCTTGTGTATGGAAACAACTGGTGGGGATGCCACTGACAATTGAAGACTTAGAAGAGGTACACAGATCATGTTTAGTGGTAACAATAATCTAAAGGTATATTCAGTCATTTCAGAAAGAGTGCCCTAAATTTTCCAAAATTCTGAGTTGGTGGATTGCTTACTATCTTAGCAACAAAAAGAGTCACTACAATCGAATGAATCATGGTTCGAGTAATACCGGTTAACTATTAGAATTATTTGCAATTATGTCAGTCGTTCAATATGCAAAAAGGTGAAGGTAGAGTCGGTAAAATTGGCTGTATTGTAAAACACACATCAACATAGAAAAATTATATTTGCCAAATATCTGTGCTGAAGGCATAAAAATATGGGAGGAGTCATTTGAGATATTCTGTAGAACAATGCATTCTTACCCAAGATGACACTGATACTTGACTGTTTAACCCAAAGATTGTGAACCATCCAGCAGATTTAGTTTGATGGAGCTTGCTATAGGAGCAAAACAGTAAATGCGATAAAAATGCATGATTGTTTTTCAGTGGTTAACAAGAAAATGTTGTATTTGATTTTTGATAAATATGACAATACTATGCTGATTTCTTTTCAGGTGGATTTTCTGTATGTACAAACACTGCGTAGCATCAGAGACATAGATAAGAGTGGTGTCACTGAAGAGAATTTCCATGAGGTAAACAACCTTACATTTTTTTTAACAGATAAGAAGACATCTCATTGTGCATAGTGCAATTAATTTGTCGCCCACATCACATACTGTCTTATCTGACGAAATGCCGTTTTCGAGAAAATCGCCATTGAAATTCCACCGGGAGATTTCATGTTTGTACTATGGAATTAAACATTACGATTTATTTTTTAATTTTGCATTATGAAGAAAACATTCTGAAGTTTAAGTTTTGTCCCTTAGCTGATTTTTGAAAGTACCAATTGTATCCTGATATAAGCTAAAAGTCATAAGTCTTGTATGTGAAAGCAAAAAAGAAGTCATATTTTCACATAGACGCTAATTTCAACATTCCCCGTATTTTCATGCGTTCAGGATGATCTGTATGTGAAAAAACGTCATGTTCCCGCACGAGGCAGATACGACGCACATAGATCTGTCAATGTGAAAATTGTAAACAGCTTGTTTTTTAACGAACAGCATATTGAATTACGTGTACATGAACATGACCAGTATGGGAAATCGCGATATGCAGTTTTTGAAGCTTATTGATCAAAATTCTTAATTATATCTCACTAATTAGGTCACGTTCAAGATTGTAACTTTGTGCATGTATAGACCATACTTTTAAGGGTAGAGTACACCCTGAGTCACCTTGACGCGCTTTAAAGACTATTTCTTAATTAAAGAGCACATTTTGGCTCTTCAAAATACCTTTTATCCCATTCAAATCGGACTTTCGGTTCGAAAGTGATCGTCAATTCAGTTCGCTCGCCCGACTTATTCAAAAGCTTGCCTCAAAACCTAAAATCAAAAGAATGTAGTGCGCTCATTTTCTTTGTTTTTTATTGTTTTTCACCCCGCTTATTTTTATCATTTTTCCTTTTAAAATTCTGTAACTTCTCAATGGAACATAGCTAAAATCTGCAGGTGGTATCATTTTGTTGAAAAATTCATTACTTTTCTAAATCTGCTCTCAAAAAAACATTGCTTATATAAAAAATTTGGCATAATATGCAAGTTACGTGTTTCTAGACATAATCGATATCCTGAATGCTCTGTTTTACAAACTTTCACCAGGGTTTTTTCTCAGCAACTGAAGTGCGAGAAAGACCTCAAACTTTCAGTGATGTATAAATCATAACATTCTTTAGTTCGCTACAGAGCTCCTTTTTTTGACAATTGTAACCTTTTAGTGAAAAATAATATTTAAAATTCAAAACTCTCCACTTGCAAAAATATACATAAAATTGATATTTGATGCATAAAAATTGTTGATGTTCAGATTAGAAATCTCAAAAAAGGGCCTGTAGTGTCACTCAGTATCTATCAGTAGAACACCATATCCAAATTTCAGCCCCCTACTACATTTGGTTACGAAGAACAAAACCCTGGGATTTACATGTACCCCCAAATCCAAGATGGCCGCCCATTATTATGCGAATGAGGTGACCTTTGACATTTACCTTTTATTTTTCGAATATTCTTCACCCAGGTACTAATGACCTAACATGGGATCAAAATAGGATGCAAAATGTAGATTTTTTTATTTTATGGTGTACTGTCCCCTTAATTACATATGCAAAATATCTCAAAAAAGTAAAAAATGTCAGATAAGACAGTATGTGATGTGGGCGACGAATTGTTGTAGGCCTGTCAGGCTGTTCCACAACTCAAAATTAGATTATCAGAATTTCAGGCAGAAAATAACATTTTTCGAGCAAGTAAAATATGATAGTGAAAGTGACCATGAAATGTAACCACTAATTGACTCACTTCACTGTGTCACAATAGATCATCCCTCTTGAGTGGTTTGAAGGTCAGAGTGCCGATGGTAGATTTGTTCCAGTGGTACCCGGTGGTCGCAGTATTCCTCTCACATTCAGTAACAGGAAGGAGTATGTGGACAGAGCATTGGCCTACAGGCTGCATGAAATGGACAGACAGGTAAGGGAAAGTAAACAAACTATTGTACCATCCCCTGCTGATGTACTTCACATATTAAGGCGACAGTTAGCATCAATATTTTGTTTCATACATGTAGGCCATAATCTCGTAAAAAATTGTATGTTTGCGCATTTTATATGAATTTATGGTTATATATCCTGTACACAGTGTCAAGGATTAACATTTGCACAACCTGCTTTTCGTACTAGACCCATACTCTGAATGTAATTATGAAAGCATACATTTTAACACCCTCAAACTGAATCAACACTGATCAGCTTTGTTTTTCTGTCATTTTCTCTATAGATATCAGTTGTTCGTGAAGGTATGGCATGGATCATCCCAGTACCTCTTCTGTCATTGCTGACAGCTCAACATCTTGAGCAGATGGTTTGTGGTATGCCAGACATCTCTGTCGATATCCTCAAGAGAGTTGTCAGGTGGGTTATCATTTGCTGTAGATGAAACCACTAATGCTGCAGTGAGAGAATTCCAAGATAAAACAAGTTTATTAATCATTGATAATTTTCAGTATAATTATACCCTTCATTTATAATTTTTGTTATAATTACATTATACTGTTAATGGAATAAAACACATATTACAGCATAGATGTTGAAGGGTATAATGTAATTACCATTGCACTGAAACATTGACCTGTGGCTGATAGGATACAATGTTTATTGGTGGTGAAAACCAGTTGCACATATAAAGAATGAACTCTCTGCACAGCACACCAGCAATGTGTTTCACCACATTAAACTTGTTTCTATTAATACCCGGATGCTAATCCTTGTATATTGCTCAATGCTTTCTCCCTCTCTCCATTTAAAACATTGGCTGGAGCAGGCCTTTTTTCTTAGCTTAGAAAGTTGCCTAGTCCTTTTCAACCCTTATCTTTGTGTCTTGTTAATATATTGTGTAGATAAAGTGAAATCAAGCCAGCTGCACATTTGACTTGATGGTACAGTGACCATTTTGCACAATTAAAATGACTAGGCTTTTTTTGCACACATATCAGCTTCGTCCAAGGCAGTCTGCTGAAGAACTTTTTTTTTTTTTTCACATTGTATTGTATTATTGCCATGCATTCTCCAATGTTATTATTTTGAACATTGTGTTGGCAGAGCTTGGAAATCAGGACTTTTAGCATTGAAGGGGCTACCCTGTTCATGGGTTAGTTTGGATTTCAAATGGAGTAGCCTATTAGGCGACGAAAATAAAAAAACACTTTTACGGGCCCGACCGACCCTGATTTTTCAGTTTTGCAGAATTTTTTTTTTTTAGTTTTTCCCAAAATCATGTAAAATCAGCCTGATTTTAGCTCAATTTTATCAATTTTGGCAATTTTTTTTTTGAAATTTGTTTGTAAAAATTTTTCATTTTTTCTCTTGATTTTTCAGATTTTGGGGCTATTTTAGGCCAATTTTGAGCTCCAGAAAAGAAAAAAAAATTAAAAAAAAGAAAAAAATTCGCCCGACCGACTGACCCTACTCGAAAGGTCCGCTCGCCCATAAAACAGGGTTTTCTCTTTTCGTCGCCTTATTGGGCAATTACAGCTGACAACTGCAAAATTCTTCCACATTGTTAGTATGGGTTTTCAATGGAACAGCCCAATGTGGCAACTGTCACAAACAGGATTCCATTTCACTTGTTCACTTTTTTTTCACTATTATTCTGTGATTGTATTTTCTGTTGTGTAGGTATCGGGAGATAGATGAGACCCACACTCTGGTGCAGTGGTTATGGCAGACTTTAAAACAGTTCAGCAATGAGGAGAGGGTTCTGTTTATGCGATTTGTTTCTGGTCGCTCACGGCTACCGGCCAACATAGCTGACATATCACAGCGCTTCCAGATCATGAAAGTTGAACGGGTAAGGTTCCATATCATACTGAAAACCATGCTCTTTGTAGTAAGCACCCGTGTATTAATTTTACTAATAAGGAACTACCCCTCATAATGTTAAAGAAAAAAATGTGACCTTGAGGTTCACAAATGTGCATAAATGGGGTGTTTGCAATGTCATCGGACATTGCTACCTTATGAAATAGCCTAATGTGGAAAGAATTTGGTTCCCAATTTAAACAAATAAGCGCCCAACCAGTAATGAACAACTTAAAGTGTCCTTGGTGCTTATTAGGGATAATATGGTAAAATAAACCTCTGCATTTTTAGAAGGATAAACTTGGTATTCCTTTTTGACAGGTTCATACTATACTAAATATCAGGTGATTACAAATGAAAGAATCCATTCTAAATGTGCATTAAAATAAACATGATAATATAGCTTTGAGAAATTTGACCAATTTCATTGTTTGTAAGAATTTGAAGACATTAAAACCTTTATGCATACTTTATCATACTTTTCTGAAGGAACTACAAGAAACGCAATTTGAACAATTTGAATTCACTATTTTTCTAATGTAGGCTGTGGATGGACTACCAACTGCCCAGACATGCTTCTTCCAGCTACGCATCCCTCCATATTCCAGCCAACCAATGATGGCCGACAGGCTACGCTATGCCATCTACAACTGCAGATCTATTGATATGGACAACTATATGCTATCGAGAAACACTGACACTGGCAATTTATCAGATAGCGAGTATACATGAGAGCAGAGGTTTCGAGTTGCATGCTATGGTTATAAACCTCTATGACCCAAACTCCTGTTCTCCCCCATAGAGGTTCCATATTTCAAATGTTATAGCATCTAAAGGGAATAAAATGTGCACCAGGATTGTGTACCGTGTTGACACACTTGGAACACAACTTCTTTATACTGTGTAGGATTGCATACTTCAGTAAACTATGATGGCCAGTCACTTGGCAAACGTGTAACTCATACAGAATTTGCATCAAAGCTTGTCACAGACTTCTGTTATTGCCATGAAATGTTGACAAAGATTAGGTCCAGTCCACAGAACTCTAATATAAACCAAGAAGGCAAACGCCTGTGTTATTAAATAGGCCAGCAACGTAACTGAAAAACCAAAACGCAGGTCTCAACATCGACCTTGTGCTTTGTGTATCCACCGTATCTTGCACATTTACATGACTAACCCAAACATAGCGCCTTCCTCTTAAACAAGGGTTTGGTGAAGTTTTGATTTCGGCCAATTTTTTTCTGTTTTTGCGGAAACTGCGGTTTGAAAAACTAAGTTGCTAAAATGATTCCGACTTACCTAATGCACAAAAACCTTTTGGTGACTGTTGTCAATTTTGCCTTAGAAAGGAGAAATTTAAGCCAGAAAAGTTGTAGTGCTAGGGTGGTGCAACTTGTTTTCATTCAATTAATCAAACTATAATACATCCCCCAAATACGATGATATGTAAACCAAATAATGGTGGTACCCAAAACTATGATAATGAAGTGTGTATGCTCATAATACTTTTGGGCACCTCGATTTGGGTTATGACATTTTCAGAGAATCTGTCTAATTTTTTTAGGTCATTGGTCCAGTCTTATACTGATATATATGGCCACCATTTTGTTTTCCAAGTAAAAAATCAGGGTGGCTCAAAAACTTATTTTACACAGCTGTTTGAAAGTCTCATTTATTATGACAAAACCAGAATTAAACAAAAATGATCACCTGCGACACACTTTTGACAACTGATTTTGAATATTTAGTCCACTAACTACATGCTGTGTAAATTTTACAAAATTTCATTGCGGGCAAATGGGATTTTTCTTAAAAATCTAGTTTTCCACATCTTTCTATGGAGAATGGGCATATAGAGGGCGCTATAACATACAAATCATGACCTTTGTAGGCCTATATGGCAAGATTCCCACAATGAATTTGTCTGATTTTTGCAGAGATGATAGCTCTTGCATGTCCTTACTTACATCAGTTGTCAAAATTGTGTTGCCACTGCTTAAAATTGTTCTAAAAATAAGAGACAATTTGTATGGGATCAAACAGCTGTGTTTAAAACACATAGTTTATGCAACACAAAATCCCTAGCAAGTATGTGGCAGGAAACTAGTTTAGTCATGATGTGGGAGAGCTTGTTTTGACTGGTACATCCCCATTATTAAAATAAGTTTTTGGGCTACAATGACTTTTTATTTAAAATCAAATGACACCCAAAATGGCAATTTTGACCAAAAAATGGCTAAAAATGTATATATCCATCATTAAATGCACAAAAAATTAGAATTTATCCCTTTAATGTACAAAGGCATAGGTCTTTGCATGGAAATAGCAGCCATCTTGAAATCCTTTTAGCTGCCATTTGAGAAAAAAATAATAGCCCATAGGGTTTCTTTTAAAAGCTCAACAAAACAATGTATCATTTACATTTCGATCATATCCTTACTTGAGGTAATCCATAATTGTGTTGAGCAACCATTTTCAAATTCCTTTGATCATTTGAAATATTAATTGTCAATTCAAATGGGAAGATCAGAGTTTGTGTGTACATTTTACAACAAATGTATTTTAGGTTGATTTTTAGTCAATATTGATATTTTGGCTGCCTTCTTTGCTTTTTAAGTGAAAAATCAGGGTGACCCAAAAGCTAAATTAAACAATAAAGTTTATGTAGCATAAAAACACTAGTGAATATGTGGCAGCAAACTAGTTAAAGACACTATCAGTGATTCTCCCAAAAGATTCAAAATATTTCAAATTTGCAGAAAGGGCTTACAAGTAAAGGATAAGTGTGTAGAATTGTATTTTTGCAACTGAAAAATTGTCAGAAAAGGGAGAAAATAGCAGTGTTCTAAGATATGAATTGTCATTCAATTATGTGTTGTAGTGTCTGTACAGACAGAAATGACTAAACTATCTGATTTTATCCTTATTTTCCTTTCAGTCATCACTTGCAAGGTGTGTTAGGATACCTGTACCCGTTACAGACATCCAAAAAATATGATTTTTGATCATTTTGTTTAATTTTCTGATTTAGCAAATCACTGATATTGCCTTTAAGTTTTGACCTTGGATGTACCTGTCCACATGGACATTCCTTTTTCAAACTCCTTACAAACAAATGATTTGAAGGTCACTTAAAGATTATGGTCACCCACAATTAACCACAAATATTTTTTGTCAAAAGTTTAACCATGTCTAGATAAAGTGTGCGGTACCTATATACCTACCTTCACATATAAAAATGTGAATAAATCCCAGGGTCACTCTCAATCTATCAGAATTATGGGGTCAAGGTTGTAACCTTTATCATGTTAAATTTGGTTTTAGAGGAGTAATGTTATTCCTTTTTTACTACCGTGTGTCAAAAAAAACCGCAACACTTGGTGGCAGGCGCCTTAACTTTTGAACAAAAGCATGTGACTACTTATTCTTTGTTGTAAGGTAAGATGGGACTGTTAGCTAATATCCCTGAAAAGTTAATAAAGGTAGAGTCAATATTTTTTAAGATATGACCCCAGAAATCAAGTAACTTGCAGGACCCATTTAACCAAATTGAGGCGCTATTAACTGCAAATACAGCACTGTACACTTTGCGCCCAGAACCACCAATATGAATCTCTAAGTCCAACCACCATTTTCCTTTTTTTTTTAAAGACAGCCATTGCAACAGACATTAACATTATGAATGCTTCCATTGGCAATAACAGCTAAAAAACATGCATTTTAACACACTTAAAAGATCGAATTAGGAATGTATGATCCACAAACTCTTCATATTGTCCAAATAAGAAAGCATTGGATTAGAGCTAATCATTCATCGTCAATTTGTGACGGCACACAAGAGTTATCTTAACCCAAAATGTAATGACAGAATGAATATACTGATATTGTTATTGAAGTTTGTGTTGAAAACATAGGTTTTACTTTCATAAAGTTGAGAATGTAACATTTTTTTTCAGTAACAAGCAAGTTGCAGCCCAACACATTTATCATTTTATGTAATGTGGAGTTTGTCTATGACTTAGTCATAGTTTTATATCGTCTTGAAACATATTTTATCACCAATAAATTAATGATTTATCATTATCAGTTAAGTAATAATTATGTAAATGCAGTCATTTGAACCAGTAGAAGTTGTTCTGCAAGAAATTTGGGCAAGTAAATGTTGATTGCAATCAATATTGTATTTGCCATTCTGTTCTTCATTGCCAGTCGTGTGGTTACCAGCTCCTCATTTTTGTAGAATGGGTTCTGCGGGTTACTTGATTGTTGGGGCATATCTTAAAAACCATTGACACTACCTTTATGAACTTTTCAGGGATATTAGCTAACAGTCCCATCTTACCTTACAACAAAGAATAAGTAGTCACATGCTTTTGTTCAAAACTTATGTCGTCTGCAACCAAGTGTTGAGTTTTTTTTGGGACACACAGTATACCTGTGAGGGGAAATAGGCAGTATATGTTTTAAATTTGACTCTGTGTAAATCATTCATCATAATTTAGTTGGAAGCATGGAGAAATCCTACTTTTGTAACAGTTTGACATAAGTTGACACTTTGTAAAAGGGACAAGATACAACTCCTCGCAACTTGTTGATACCTTGCTCTTTATAGGACGGCATAAAAGCTTTGTGAAACAGATGCTAGATCACATGATATATGCACATACCAGTAGGCTCGGTAGTCATCTGGTGTGTTCTCACTCCCTCTCACCTACCAAGTTCTCTTTCTGTAAAATAATTGGCAAAATGAGTGAATATAATCTGTTGTTTGGGGAAAAGTCTAATTTTTATTTTTTTAAAAATCGGTTCATTTAGATGGTACATTTTGGTGTTACAAGCTTACATTTTAATTTTCAATGTCCCATATGCTATTCTTTAGTCAATACTGTTCAGTTTATAAAATTCATAACAATTTGTTGCAGGGGTATCAAGTAAGCTTGTCGGATTGGACACATACATTACTTGGGCCAGCAGTTCAGACAAACTATTGAATTGTTTGAGGTAAATCGGGTATACAAGGCTGTTGTTTTCCCTTTAAACAAAGCTGATACATTCTAGAAATCAGAAGCCATACCAAGAAATCAACATCTGTATTCAATGAATTTGTGGTGTGCTTACAGTTTTAGGTATAGTCTCAAAAGGTATCATATATTTTCTAGGAAGCCATGGCTATTGTTGCTTGAAATTCTAACTATAGTATAAGAAATTGTTGATGCAGTGTTATTTCATAGTGATGTTGAAGATGTTCAATTCAGAACTTACCTCATAGGTCCACAGTTCAAAATACCGTGGGGTCTATTAGTGTGGGTTGGTGTGTATTCCCTTAGGATTTTCATGCTAAAATTGATTTTGTTGCTGTTTGGGTTTCAATAGGACCTAAACGGTCAGAAAATGATGGGGTGCAAATTTTCGGACTGATGCCCCCTTCAAGGGGGAAATGTTAGTACAGGGAAAAATTTAAATCGAGTCAAATTGTGTTTTAATGTACACTAATGCGTTCGTCTCCTCATAAGGCTTACAAAAAATATATATTTGACTAGGTTCCAACGTTAGTTAAAGCAGTAAGCCCCGTAATGGTTTAAGGGCAACCTGGGGGTAAATGCTCTGATTTGGGTGCTTGAAAGTGGGTGTGTCAAAATGATCTTGTGTCATACGAAACAAAATGCATTTTAATTCATTTTTTGATCCCACAATCACCATTGCGACATCCAGGGAAAGTTTTGTGTGACCCCCATAGATCCATGTAGACCCTGGCTACATTTTGCTATGTAATTAGCCAACCAAATGTCACACACTGTAAAATAATACATTTTGGATCCTGTGAGACAACTTATCACCAGTTTCAACAAAATCTGAGCATTGGGTAAATTTTACCCCAGGATGACCTTGAACCATTATGGGGCTATAGCGCTTTAACTAAAGGTCGGAACCTAGGCAAATATATACTTTTTCTAATCCATATAAGGAGACGAACATGTTAATGTACATTAAAACACAATTTGACTCGATTTTAAATTTTTCCCTGTAGTAACTTTTCCCCCCTTGAGGAAGGGGACAGCAGTCCGAAAATTTGCACCCCATCATTTTCTGACTGTCAGGTCCCTATTGAATGAAAAACAGCAAGAAAATCAACTTTAGCACCAAAATCCTACGGGAACTGTTTCATTGACATACCAACCCACACTATATACTATTTATCAGAATACCCTTTACAAAATAAGCATATTAGAGCATGATGCGTGTTAATTCAGCCATGCGATCGACTGCTAAGCCCGCCCCTTGTAGAAGTCGCTTCCATATGTCTTGTAAAAGGTATTTTGATAAACAGTATAGTCAGAAATTCGGTATTCGTGCATTGCATTAAAGTATAAGAAAAGTAGTTTGATCAAAGTTACTAAAAACTAAGGACATGTTTGTGAATAATTTTTTTGTGAGCCTCCAGCTATAGCTGGAAAGAACCACTTGGATTTCCATTGTCACACCATCTGGATGTGTGTTTCTCCGCAACCAATTCTCATCAACCAAAAAGGTAAGGCTTTGCTTCTCCATCCAGAACACAGTGACCCATTTTCATTAAACATAGTATGTGAGTAGAGGTGAACACAAGTATAAGCATGTCTTCTGTCATCACCAAATGTGCATATTAAGCACCTCATTTGCATATTTGTTAGGATTGGTTAATAACAATATGGTGACACACGCTCTATATTCTCCGACTATAGCAAGCGTACAAGCCGAGAACTGCAAAATTCTAGTTTTTTTTTGTTTTAATCAAAGAAATATTGAGTACTTTGTGGAAAAAAAGTAAGTAAATTGTGGTATAGTAATTAATTGGGTGTCTCTTTTTAAAGTGAATTGGCCACAAAACATTTTGGGGTCATACAACAGAGAAGTAATGAGCCTCTGTGATGGTGCTGTTTTTTCTGTCTACATATATGTCGGACTCAGTCCACAATTTGTAAATGTTTTTTCAATAGATTCTCATGAAACTCATGTACTTGGCTGGAATTGCCCCATGCAGTGTCATCAGAACTGGCTCAGGTATTGCAGATAAAAGACCCCATGATATGGCCATGTAGTGTACTTCTCCATAGCTGATTGAAGGAGGTTTCTCATGAACTTGACCCTACTGGACAAAGTACCTGCTGATGCCCACTTTTAGATTTGGAATAATAGCTTAGTATCAGTCTCAAGTGCCATCAAGATGAACATAACTACCACTGAATACTTGCCAACAGGAAAACCATAGCAAAATAAGAGATTCCTCAATCACCTTTGTGCTGCTGCTATTGGATGCTCAAAAGTTAATATAAGGCAAGATATTTTTAACAGTATGTACAGGGTGAGTCAAAAAAAACTTGACCCTGATTGTGTCCGCCATTCTGAATTTTTAAGTAATATATATATATCTAACATATTTGGTATCATCTGGAAGCTGGGTTCATTATCTTTAATTTACTGCAAAGATCATTCACATCGGTTAGGTATAGACCGAGCTACAGTCGTTTGATTCAAGTAGTCGGTTTTCTGCTCTGTCCACCACGGATTCACATTGAAATGAACGGCGTTCAGCGAAGGAAATCCGTGTCCAGGAGAAAATCAGGCTATTTATTCACTGCAGATTCTTGATTCGAAAGACTGTAGCTCGGCCTATACTTAACCGATTGGAATGATCTTTGCAGCAAATTAAAGATAATGAAATAAGTTTTTCGCAGATACCACATACGTTAGATATATATTATTTAAAAATTCAAAATGGCGGACACAATCAGGGTCAAGTTTTTTTTTACTCACCCTGTATTTGTGGTTCAATGTCTCAGATGATGCAGCACTTATTATTATATCTTCTGCTTGAAGACACCTGCAGTATTTCAGACCAAGGGTGGATATCACCAAGATTTCAACCCATCGTAAACAAACGCATCGTAAGTTACTGCTAGACTTAAGATGGCTTTGTGATGCATCGTAAGTCTTTGTGAATTCCACCCTGATTGAAAGTACCAAGTCACAGAAATGCATTCAATGATGACTGCCTACTTACTGTTTAGTGTAAAAATAAATATTAGTCTACTAAAGTGGCTCACAATGCTCATTGAAGAGTCGGTCATCTTGGAGCAATTGTATGTGATTGTCCCAAAATGTTAAAAATGGCTTCCCATGGTGACACCTAGTGAAGCGAAAGAGGTCAACCTGGCCTCTAATTCCGGTATGCATACCTACCTAAATAGAAAAGGCAACTCGACCCAATGAGACTGCCTAGATCAACGGAAAATCAATAGTAAACGGAATAAAGCCCATACACTCTACTGCTTATCGATTGATCATGGGTTGGGTTTTGAAACAAACTTAAGTAGCTTATACATTATCAAGAATTTGGGTAGGTACACATACCGGAATTAGAGGCCAGGTAAACTCATTCCGCCCTAGTGAATTTATATTTCCAGTTTCAGTAGGCTATGGTTGAAGAATTCAAATATGTACGTATTCAACAAATCATAGTTGTATAACTGCTATATTATTCTCTGGTGTTTGTTTGATACTTGTTTACTTTAAAGAGCTGCTCTTTGTTTTGAAATACTTTACTTTTGTGCAACTATTTAAAAACAAATTATAACATGTATATAGAAGCCTTTGTAATAATGTACAAAGAAGACAAAATATGTATGTGTATGCAGAGATGAAATTATGGACACCAAAAAGTATTTATAAATCTATTGTTAGTGCTACACTTATATTTTCTTTGTTTTTAAGTTGAATTTTTTTATGCATTTAAGAAATAAAACAAGCATTTAAGTGAAACAAATTCAATGATGTGGATTTTTACTTTGCAGTGCAACAAACTGTGTGCCTTTGTTAAAAGTGATTGTTATGTTGCAGTCATTGAGGAACTAAGGTTCATGGCCAGATTGCTAATATCCTTGTCCTCGGAACTTCCAATTTTACCAGAAGTGAAGCAGCTATTTCTGTCATTTACTCTGTCAGTCTCTGTGAAACATT
>JAMKCH010003119.1:0-34658 GCA_023653785.1 Ophioderma brevispina
GTATACGGAATGAGAAATTTCATAATTTTGTTTTTTTTTTGTTGTATCAAAGACACATTTCTCAGATTAATCATTTAGATGGGAATATTTTTGTGGAAAGCTGTGAAACATCAGGCAAAAAATCAGTAATTTTGATTTTTTAGGGACACCTGATATGTGAAATCTCCGTTACTTTAAAAGTTTCATCTTGGTTGGATGACCTTAAAAAAAAAACACATCTGAAAAGATTCCCTCTGATATTTCAATCCATTTTGATGTGAGAGCTATCACTCTTCTTCAATTAAGATTAATCTTCACTTTTGCGAAATAGGTCCGGAAGTTAAATTTTATGCTCCAGGAGCACAAATTGTTGATGGAATCTCAAATGTGCTTATGTTGCTAGCCAGGTATAATTACATTGCACACACCCTGACCTACAATGTGTCTTGATTGGTACAGACTGACCAATTGGATGTTAGTACAGGGGGAGGGAAGGCATATGAGGGATTTGCAAACCGCTTGATATCAAGATTGAAATGTGTATGTGGTGTACTGGGCGACTACCTTCAAGGGGTGTGTCACAGAATGAGTTCTAATTTATTATTTATTGCTAAAAATGACAGTAAATCTGGATTTCTTTTTACTGTGTTGCAATCTTTTCTAATAAATTGTGTTCTAAGTGTAAAGCTGCTTGATAGGCTGTTACACGAAGAAACTAAATAGGAACAACATTTTTTGCCTATGAACAATCTTTTGCCAGTGGGAAATATTTGTAACCCATTTACGTTGTTAATTTCAGGGATAATCAAGTATCAGAATTGGCACACTGCTGAGCATCATTCCATTAGTCCCAATATGGTGATGTAAAAGGCAGAAGAATTAATTGGGATTGAGCCATTCCACTGCAAATCGACCACTCTAGCTTGTTCCCCCCACTCTGCCCGAAAATTTCGGTAATCTCCACATGGGGAGTATGGATTTAAAAAAGAATAGCCATTGGTTGACTCATTTCAAACACTCACTCCCTCTGGGTAAGACTTAGGTAAAATCTTAAATTGGACTTGGGTTTGCAAAAGAATAACCTTTTGGAACAACATGTTAAAGTTGCATTTCAGATTCTAGCAACTTCTGTATCATTTATGTTACAGTAGATATGCTTTGAGAAAAGGCGTTACTCCAATCTCAGTTGATTCTGATCTTGGTTTTGGTGTTATGAGCAAATGTTCGTTATTACTGTACCCTCTGGGCCATGTGCTGTGTGCCAGTTATGTCCATTTATGGATAGAACAAACAAAATGGCAAATTACTTGCAAGATGATGTTGTGCCATCATCAGAATACAGTACAATGCTGTGCGTTCAGATTGATACCGCAAGTCGAGAACAAGACGTAGATCGGGAAATTCACCCGTTAAAATACTATCCATGCACCCCGACTGTAGAAACTTTAGGTCAAGTTTTCAACACGGATATGGATTTTAAATGGAATAGCCCTAGGGGAAGAATAATGTTAGATTGGTTATGAAAAACAGATCCGACAGGCAACATGATTAAATTGGGTCCAGTCATGAAATTGCAGGAAACTAGCTAAATTAGATCATTACAGTGTAAAGATGAAGCAACCTGGTCCTGTCCGACACAATTGTGATCTCCCACCAGAGAGGTGCATTGCCAGTGGTGGCAAACTGAACCTTTGACTACTTTTGAAAAGGACACTCAACTCTTACTATAGCTCGAGCAACAGGATCCCAGAGTACAGCTACCTCTTTTTAGAAACTCGAGTTAGTAATTATTAGAACTGAAGACAGTAATTAATAGGACTATTTGAAAAAAAATCTCCAAATACCCTTTGTGCAATTTTTGTGTCACTTGCACTATAGTGCAGGGAGGCATATACTAATCCAAATTCGATATGTGCCGGCTGTTGTATATGTATGTTGTGTGTGAATGTATATGTATGTATGTTTTGTGTGTGTTAAAGTTTTGGTTAAACTTGTTTCAAATTGATCTGATGAACACCATAACTCTAATTGTCACCAAAATCAAGTCATATGTGAACCATCACACTTGCATGTCATATTAGTGGTAAAGGTTGACATACTAGGTCAAAGGTCAGTATAGGTCATTAACGAGGGGAAGGAAAGAGTGAAAGGTGGATCATGAAAGCAGTGCACAAATGTGGTTCGAAAAAAATGCGTGTTTTGTAACAAGATGTTGAGCTTTTGATCCATATTTTCAACCTATAGGATTAAATAAAATAGTCTTATAGGAATGTTTTTTAAGAATTGCATTGATTTTGGTCAGTCTGAGATGTCCAGCAAGAAAATGACTAGCAGTTCTTGACCATCTACCTTAAAAAGCCATCATATTTTGAAATATTTTCAACCACTTGTCCAGGTTCGGTATGTATCATACCTCAACACAGGACATAAACCAGATGCATCTTAACCCATCTTCACTTAGCAACCAGGAAATGGATTACGCCCCTCACACAGGTCAGGGCTAGTCTAGGCCTGCATGATGGTCATAAATACAGCCCCTATGATATGCTGGTATACTGTATTGTACCTATGGGTTAACGCTTATGATTATGATTGGAGGCATGGGAAGTGTTAGAATCAAATAGCTTACACCTGATGGTGTGAGAAGGGCTCTTTTTAGGTACAGTGACTAAGGGTAGGTTTATTTT
Organism: Ophioderma brevispina; assembly: GCA_023653785.1. Taxonomy (NCBI): domain Eukaryota; kingdom Metazoa; phylum Echinodermata; class Ophiuroidea; order Amphilepidida; family Ophiodermatidae; genus Ophioderma; species Ophioderma brevispina. The sequence goes on from JAMKCH010003119.1 coordinate 2,667, forward strand.
TGGTCAACTTTGCCGTATGGCCATTTGGCAATTAAACACGGTGATGTCCTTGTGTCAAGCTAGCACTTATATAAATGTATCTTGACGGACTCCCCAGGCAATATGAAGAGTGACATCTCTCTTTGCTGTTTCTTCTGGCATGGCCTTTTTGCTATATCCCAACTCAAGGACCATGTCTGACATAGCCTTTAAGGGGCATTTCATGATCCCCACAAGCTCCCCACGTTAAATAATAAAACGTTGAGGCTCATATATATGAGCAGATGGTATGATCTAGAGTTTTTGGTCCATTTAGGGTAGCAATAAACTCTCTAGATTGACTTGAAAAACTATTGTACAGTACTCTAGGTGGTAACATGAGCAGAAATAATCTTTCCCTAGAGGCATCCAACTTGGAAGGCTCTCTATAAATTTGGACTGTCTATAGGGAAAGATATTTTATACTCACAATCATCTATACTTCATTTGCCGTCCCCGTGCAGTGACGTCAGCGCGAGATTTGATGTCGCACAGTAAACGTGCACGCTGGCTTAAAACTAAGGCGTTTGTACACTCGACACACAGACGGCATATCTTGACGCGTGGTAAGCTGCGTCAAGGTTGTAACATCAACCTGCACAGAAGGCAGAGAAAATGGAATATAGCTTTGTTGATTGTGAAACTTAAAAGGGATACATCCTGAGATCAAGTTTCTAGAATTTAAATGCGTACTAACGCATATTCCCACAAGAGCAATCAGATGGGCAAGCACATGCTCATCACACTTGAGACGGAAACTCTCTATCAAGGGAAGAGTAAGTTCCATTCCTAAATTTCTAAATAGCAGTTAAAGTTTTCCTCAAGTGGGATGTGAGCTTTATAGATAACACATCGTGAAAGTCCGAGTTACATTCCTGTTTCTGTCAGTTCTGTAGATTTCAACTTATCATCCAAAATACTCTATAAAAGGAAGTTATTTAATTTTTTTTTTTTATTTTGACTTTAGTACTTTGGTTGACTTTTAAATTCAAGCTCACAAAACAAACTTTCAACTCTTAGAGTAGCATGTTTAGCCGGCTGAGACTGAAATTAAAAACACTGCAAAGTTGATCAGTTCTGTAAAAATTGTGAAAAAAAGACCCTGTGAAAATATTCTACTGATGTATAATCCCATTATACAGTGGGATATTAGACAGTCAATATATTCACAAGGCTGACATATCCAAAGTTAAACTTTTCTCTCAAATTTTGAAGCTTTTTGAGAGGTTTGCATTTTTTAAATTGCCTTTTATTTAAAAGAAACTTGAGCAATGTGAAGGTGCCAACATATTATCCAACCTTTATAAAAGGCATCTTGTCCTACTTAAATCTACAAATTAAATCTTAAATTACATCTTACATCTTTGGGTAATAACATATAATTTGTAATGAAGTTGTATTCTTATTAAATGTACCATAGCTATAAAACATGACTTTCTTTAAAATTCCTTTTTAGTATTTTGCAGTCAAGTAAAAAATAGAGTCATCTTCAGTAAATTCATTCTCTTTAGAATTTTTACTTAAAGGAATTTATTGGCAAAATTTATCGGCACATATATACAGGGAATCTCCCTAATACGACGTACCAGTGGTTTTCATGGTCATTGGAGTATTCCTGCAAAAAATCCAGAGATTCCGAAAAATGTCACGCTGTACAACAATCATGGAAGCTGCCATCTTTATTACCAGATGCTATATTTACAATGCCGCACGCAATACCGAAACAGAAGCCAGCGAAATAGACTTCACGCTGTCTTCTGTTTCGGTAGTGCGTGCTGCATTGCAAATATAGCACAGGGATTAAAGATGGAGCTGCCATGATTGTTGTACAGTGTGACATTTGTCGGAATAATCTGGATTTTTTTTTCCAAGGAATACTCCAATGAACATTGAAAACCATTGGTTACGTCGTAGTAGGGATACTTCATTATATGTGCCGATTGATTTATGCCAATAAAATCGTAAAACTATAAAAGGCACGTCAAAAATATGATTATTAAAAGCAGATTACTAAAAGTACTTCAGTGATTTTGCTACTAAAACTATAAATTCTCAAAATAGTACATTTGTTTTCAGTTTTGTAACAAGTGTAAGTATCTAAAGATACTCTGCAAATGATACAACTGAATCAACCTAATATGATAAAAGTACTATTTAGTTCAATTGTTGGGGGCCTTTTGTCTGTTACAGACACTTACTCCTTTTGGGTAAATTTTCATATTAAAAAATGCCTTATGAGAATTCTGTAAACTTCACCTTCACTTTGAGAATATTTGGGCAAATTTCAAATATTTTTTTTGGTGTGAATCACTGATAGTGCCTTTGATCATTCATTACAAAATCAGCTTGCTACAACTTAACACAAATACTACAAGTTTGGTTTATTTGAATGGCTGTTGCCTAGCAACACATTAAGCTACAAGACCCAACCTTTTCTGGAGTAGTAGATTCTCAGATTCCAGCTGACGGTTGTGTTCTTCAATCATTATACGGGCAGATTCCTGAAGAAAGAAATACAACAATAATAGAACACATCTTACATTACGGTACTACAAACTTATCTTAAACTACTGGTATTACCAACGATTGAAGTATGCTGCAGACTGCATGTAGAGCTGTAAAAATATTGTGTGAGCTAAGCCAGGCCTTCAAATAAGGATCTTCATGGTCTTGTGTCATTTGAACTCTGCTGTGGACATGGCTTAGTGGCAGACCTGGAATAAGTGGGGGAACTGAGAAGCTTGCCCAACAGCAGAATGGATAAGCAATAGATTGGAGGATGGGGAGGGGTTGTATGTCTATAAAAGCAGAAACATACAGATGTGTCTGTATGTTTGTACTCTATCAATTAAGCAAAACTTTTCCTATTCAAAGGCACATGAGATTTACAAGAACAAAACATACACCCTCTGACACTTCAACTTTAGCTTATTTCAAGCTCTGGGCTACCATACAAATAGAATCCATATAAGGTATAGAGCTGTAATCCTAAAAAACGAGTCCTCGGAACACTCCAGCCATTTTTAAAGAAATACTTAATATACCTGCAATGTCATAAGTCAGGAATCAAGGAAAAACAGTGACATCACCCCTCCCTTCCCTGCTTCCTATTAATCAATGTTAGGAAATACTACAACACATGGCTCAAAATCAATATCATAATGGGAAGGAGTACATCTTCCCCAAAATACACCTTAGTGTGCCAGACTTTTTTTGAGGATTATAGTCTCTAAATCAAGGCTGGTAGATATACACTGCATAGTCTAAAACCATCTGGGTTAGCAGACCCAGAATGAAAGGACTGGATTTGACAAATAGACCTACAATCATGGAAATAAATAGTTGGAACACTTGCCACTATTTGCTACATTGTTCACCCAGGTAAGAGTTCTTGAAAGAACCTACAAGCTCTTGTTGTCACTCAATTGAAAGCCCCAACCTTACCCTTCAACCTACCCTTCCCCAATCCCCAACCCCATCAATCAATGTTGGGGGAATTGGCAAGACTGATGATGATCATACCTCGTTCAACATTGGATGGGGAGATGGGGGAACGTTTTTTCAAAAATCATTCAGTGTTCCAACAATTATTTCCAAGATTGTAGACTATCTTGCTAGTGTCTTAAGATACAAGTCCCAATCTTTTCTGCAAGAGATGAACTTCTGATGTCAGCTGCCTGTTTAGCTCTTCTATCATAATCCGAGTTGATTCCTGAAATATAAAATATAGGAATTAAAGGAGGATTGCTAGACACATCAGGGCACTTAATGCAATAAATACCTAAAACATATCTCTGTTTCAATTTCTTGTGCATATACACATAAATATTGGTTTAGTCATGTCTAACCCTGTATCTCTGTCATAATTGTTGGGACACTTTGCTTTGTTAAATTAACTCCCCCTCCCCTGGATCAATGTTGGTCACTGGAAGCATGCTCATATTTCCCAACATTGATAGGTGGGGTGGGAAGAGGTTTGAAGTATAAGGAATCAGATGAACAAAACAATATGTATTCCTTTAAAAATTGTTAATTTTCCTCGCATGGCATAATTGAGGTTAGGTTTCCCAACTAATTGCATGCACATGCATGTATAAGGATCATTCTTCAGTAAGAGTACTGTACTGATTTTGACAACTTGCAATATTGTTTGACATAGATTAACTGCTCTACCATGGATGAAATATTTGGTGCAATGATGGTATATGTTTTACATGGTTTTGAAAAGTTCAGATTGTCAATGTATTCACTCAACTCAAAATGCCCCTTTAAGAATGGTTAAACAGAGGAACAGCAATTTCTAATAAATTAACCACTACAAATCAACCAAGACCCTCAGTGGATTTAACAGACTGATTTACAATTCACAGGGGCCTGCCTTACACACTAAATATCATAAGCAACTTCCTAGAGAACTTGTCTGGTGGCAGCACCACTGAACAGAAGGAACACTGGTTTTCTGTTACTACTCAAAAGCACAAAACAGAAGATGCTGTGCAGTGAATATGGGCTTTTTGAAGTCATTCAGTGAATTATTCAGTAAATGAGATGCACCCCAGTAAGTGTTCCCTTGTATCAGTTAGATGGGCATTTTTAAAGATCTGTATTTGGTTGTCAGTAAACCACCCATGGTGGAACCCTGTGTTGTTTTTGTGCTCTTGAATAATTCACTCATTCCCAGACCCTCAGACTTTTTATTAGGGAGAGCATGGCCCACTGGTTAGGATATTCACCTTTGGGGCAGGAGGTCCCCGGATCAAGCCCTGGTAGGGCCATTTGTCGGGATTTAATCGGGCGTACTCAATTCTGGCTTTAATTTTATAAGAACTATTTGTTATTAAAACTTTATTAACAACGAAGTTCCGCTTTCAACATGGTTTACTTGGACGGGACAAATGAACCATGATGAGTCCATGTCAGAGGGTCTACATGATACACGATCAGTGTCGAGAAAGAATAAGGTGTTAACCCCTGACTGTCCCAAACCAACCTGGTCGATTTTGAGGCTGTTGCATTTGGTATACCTTTGAAGGCTCGGTCCTCCAAATTTTAATAACAAAATAACAAGCCTTCACTTCCCAGAGCACATAAAAAGGTAGGTGTTGTTTTTGTGCTATAGCTCTTCACTAATTTAGTGAATTGAAATTTGTACCGTACTATGCATTTTTCAGCAATTTACCCCCATGTGCATATAGCTCAGTACTTTAAGACATCAGTGTTAATGAACTGAAGTCTGCCATCTACTTATTGAGCTAGGCTAGTCTGGCTACAAGTATTATCAAATCATTTCCTGGTCAATGAAAGTGTACCACAACCAAGTTGCACTTCATAACCCAGCTGTCCACATGCAACTGGACAATGTCAGGGTGGGTGCCCTATAGCTCCCTATGTCACTCTCAACACCCCAAATCTACTATCTGTATGGCGCCTCTTGGGACATCTAATCGTCTGATTCGGACCTAATCAAAATGAATGGATATGGAGACACTGTGGGCACACCTAATCACTAGAGACCATCCCCCAGGGGACTGCTGCAATCTCAATCCTGGCCCTATTTGCCATCAGCTACAAGTACTTTAACCCTAATGCCTATGAGATGCTCATTTCCAAATAGAGAACCAGGCATATATGTTCTATTTCGTGAGCTTTTGCTAGCAATAGTCTTTTTTTTTTGGAAAATAAACATGTAATCACCGTACTGCACATAAAAACAATATATACATTTTTAAAGGCGTATTGCTATGTTTACTGTGGTCGCAAAGGTAATAAAGTCTACATTCAGGGTTCATAGACATGCAGCCATGTCCAGCACCACCTCTACTTTGATTACCACCACATAGGCAGGAATTATTTGGATGTTATCATTCTGCATGTAAGTGTAAACCAAATGTACTCAAGCGTTTGCGCAGAATCGTGCGCACCACGCATAATAAACACACGGCATCTCTTGCGTTGTCTGCCTTGAGCAATGGTGATTGAATGTGTGCAAGTACCTCATTTACTTGTACCTTTGGAATTCAAACTTGTTCATTTAGGCCAAAAATCAAATGTTTAGTTTTCTGCCAACACTAATTTTGGGTTAGGTTCAGTCAGTCGGGGGAAAAATTATTTTTTAATTATAATTTTTTTAAATGAGAGCCGAAATGCAACTTGAAGTCTAAATAAAGGTTAGAGTTTTGTTAATTTAAGATTTATATAACTTCTTTTTTATATAATGCAATTATGAATTTTCAAGAAACTAATTACAGCTACTTTAGTGTAATTGAAAAGTGAAATATGCAATTTTGAATATTAGGTCCGGTATTCTTTTGTAGGGTAAAATATTACGCTATAGAGTAGGCAGAAATTAGTTGGCTTTTTTAATCCATGTGTGATGTACTCTTTCTAAATGTGTAAACTGATGCAAGCATCGTGTAACCAACATTCTTTGAGTCTATTTGCATCATGTTTCACATTGACACTATTCTCTATCAGTTCACAAAGTGCAAGCAGGCCCGTACGCAGGGGGGTGATAGGGGTGCGGTCCCACCCCCCCCCCCCCCCCCCCCAAAAAAAAAAAAAAAAAAAACCCCCAAATTCCACATTTAGGCAAAAGGTCCACTTTTTGCTGAAAATTTTGATAAAAATGTCAAAAATTTAGAGAAATTTTGGCAAGAAAGTCCACTTTTTGGTGATGAGATGTTCAAAAACTCCAAAAAAAGGACCATTTTAGGAGGGTTAGGTCCACTTTTAACAAAAAAGGTCCACTTTTTCGAAGTCCCGCACCCCTCCAAAATAAATCCTGCGTACGGCCCTGAGTGCAAGACCTGCCTATAAAAGTATAGCTGGTCTCAGTCTTTTAGTAAATAAATGTACTTTTTACTCGCTAAGTTAGTCAAGAGTGATTTCAGACGCATCAATCAAAACTATCAGTCAGATCATATCTCTGACTCACCTTCCAACTAGAAATATATTTTATTCCATTTGTGATAGGACAATAATTAGGAGTAAAAAAAAGTGAGAAAAGCACACCTCATACTCAGGTGATGATTGAAGTTTGTCTACGACATGTCAATCACACTACGAACCTGTACTTGTCAATTCTAATGCGATCTGAACATATGTTTTGAGTTTATCTTTGGTTTGAACCTGGCCATTGGAATGATGACAACATGACCTATGACAGTACAATTTGCCAATTTGAGAAATTGTCATTGAATTTTGCTTGTGGTGCATTATGATACCCAAGCAAAATAAAATCTATGTTACTTCCAAAGTGGCTGAACCAATATGCCCTTTGAACACAAAATTTGAAACTGCAAATGAGCTTGAGTGGTATTTGCAAAATGTGTACATGCATTGTTAATAAGGGAATTCAGAAGAGAAGAGTTGATAATTAAGTTTGTGTTATCGTTAGAGTTCATGATGCTTGGTGGGTAAGATTTCAAATAAGATCAGGAGTACTTTAATATAGTTAAGATTCAAAACCAAGGTTTTGTCATAATGAAACTGCCTCCCATAACGTCTAGTCCCCCCCCCCACTCTGCCCCAACTCCCCAATTTTAAGATTTGACCATTAGGTTGAGAATTCTCACCTTTTTAGTCAAATTCAAGCTCACTAATAGGTTGCCAACCTCATTTTACTTTCATTTTGTCTTAAATGTGTAACCAACCCCCCATTCAAATTCAATATAAACCCGATTATTCAGATCCCCATTTCAAGCTTTGAGAAGCTACCCGTTGGCCACTTCAACTTGGCCTTCTAAGGGTAGGGTTTATCTTTCTTTCATTGTACTCTGAAAAATGTGAAGTAGTAGGTGAGACAATTTTCCTCAAGTACGACTTTCTATGAGAATACCCAACACCATAATGTTAAAATATTTATCACTTCAGATTTTTTACCAAGTCATGATGACTGTGCATTCTTTCAATTGAACAATTTAAATGGACGCTGAAACAATCAGTTTCCTGCTTAATTAGGAAAAAATGTTGTCAACCATTGTCTGGTTGAAATTAGCCGCCCCACATTGGTATTTAACCACTGCCGACTGATTTTAAGAAATCATGGAGGGCGGGTGGATCTAGCAGGTATACTGCAGTCAGACAAGTTAACAAGTTGTCAACGTCAGACAGAAGGTGTTATCAATGGCGCTTCATCAGGAGTTACTCTGACAGAAGTCTTGATGAAGTAAAGACACTTGTGATGAAAGCTTGACAACCTCTTGAAACTTGTTAAATGGCATTAGTTGTTGAAACTGCGCTATGTGATATGAGTTCCCTCTGCGACAGGTTCTAAGTCTGTTTTTCGATTAACTTACGTGCACTGTTTTTAGAGTTTAAAGGAATTCGCACGAGAGTTGTATTGATGGTGCTTCAATTTGACAGGTGTCTAATGTTTTCTGTTCGATATTAACTTACGTGCACTGTTTTTAGAGTTTTAAAGGACTTCGAGAAGGCAGAGAGTTTGTTATTGATGGTGCCTTCAATATTGACAGGTTTATAATGTCTGTTCGTGAACTACGTGCACTGTTTTAGAGCTTTAAAGGAATCGCAGGAGAGTTTGTATTGAGGTGCCTTCAATTTGACAGGTTTCTAATGTCTGTGCGATTAACTTACGTGCACTGTTTTTAGAGTTTAAAGGAATTCGCAGAGAGTTTGTATTGCATGGTTGCCCTGCACAACTCGCCGTTTCTCCTTGTACAGGAGCTACCGTTGTTGATTCGTTATAAACCCACCGTTAGATGCAATTAGGCCCGCGTACGCCCGGAGCCGCAGTGTACACGGGAAGTGCGAATACGCGGTACGCTAAGTCGACGCGCTGTTAGTCACGTTTAAAACTCTGAGAGTACGCGCAAGTACACCAGGTGCAAACGGCCCAAAGCAACAAACAAAAACCAAAAACTATCGTTTTGCTTTAGGATTTTTTTCTAAAATATTAGTCTAGGAACGCTTTTGCGACTGGGAACATTTTAGTGTTATCAAGTGTGAGATAGTTTGTTCCTCTATACACGATATTAATAAGTTTTCATAAAGATTTTCTTTGTTGAAAGGGATTAAAAAAATGGTACAGAGTAGTTCATCACAATATCAACAACTCTGCATCCAATGCGTCCGCGTATTTTATCCCGCTTGTGCGGCTAAAGCCGCCCTCGGGGATAGAAACTACCGCGGACGCATGTATGCATCGTTGTTGATTGTGATGAACCACTCTTGTAACATGTTTGAATCCCTAAATTCAAATTTTGTTGAAAATCGAAATGGATCAATACAGATTTTTAAAATATAAAGTTGTCAATTACAGCTATATTAATACCCAGCTTTTTTGGAAGTTGCTTTGAAAGTTTGGACAAATTTTTAAAAGAAATGGTAGTTGGAACAGTGAAAATGCCTCTGTGTTGGTGATGACTTTTAAAGTTAAACTTTAGATCTCAAACACCAAAACAAAATTGTACCTGGAATTTTCAGTTGTGTTATACACAATAGTACAACCTTCATCAGCAGATTGATCCAGTTCAGTGATGGCAACCTTCTTGAACAATGAGGTCAGAACAGAATCACTCTGGACAATTCACCCCCCCCCCCATCCGTCCTTCTGATTGAATGGTTTGGTTTAGGCCCTTAATAATAACTGGCTTCCTAATTCCCCCTCCTCAAAATTCCATTCGCACTCGCAAAATATTGAGGTTCCCTATCCAAGATTTGGCAACTGTCCAAGTTCATGTGATGACCAGGGGACTCTATGGATATGTTGAGAAACCTCTAGATGTAGAACTGGAAAAACATTATGTCAAGGAATCTGGTCTTTAAGGACCTTTAAATTTGTATGGTTTTTTTACGTTTCTCATACTTCTGCTATTCCCAGCTAACATACAACATGCCTAATTTATTGGGTTAAATTTGACTATCTATAGGAGCAGCACAATAATCTAGGGGTGGCCTCTGATACCACACAGGGAGGGGGGTACTCCATAATGCTTGATATCTTAATCATACTAAAAAACAGTGACATATTTATTCTAATACTGTGCTGAATTGAATGTACTGAACTATTCCCCGGGAGTATGAGACTATTTTCTCATAGTAAGTATAGTATGAGCTTTGGCAAATTTGGTTTTGGAAAAGTCCCAAAATATGCTTGGAAGAAAACACAATTAGAAGCAATAAACACTTGAGTCAGCATTTCATTCATTCTTCCAGCCAGTGATTTATTCAGTCAGTTAGTTGATAATTCTTTTAGGGGGCAGAGGAAGGAGTTAGTTTTGAGTTTTCAGTCAGTTATTGATGTCTGTGACAAGTGTGCTTGTTTAGAAGGATATGCATCTCATGTCTCCTATCACAGAGCATATTAAATTAACTCTGCAACTGTTAGTTCTACAATTGTGAAGCATATGCGCTTGTCCACACACACAAACAGGATCAAGGTAGTTTAAGCTTGCTTCCTGGTGGAGTGATTTTGATGTCTTTGCACAGATGTAATGTGTATTTGAGATCTGAATCCTCCGGCACAGCTGTAGTATTTATAGTATTCTTGAAAAGGTGCAGATTGTAAGTGTGCCTCTTCAATGGATGGAAGATGACAATATGTGACATTTGCATAAGCCCTTCCCTGTTCGTATATGTGTTAAAATGATTGCAAATGACTTGGTGTTTGAAATTTTAAAAAAATCAAACAAACAACGTATTGTTCATATATTTGCATGTCAAAATGGGTATTGCATTCCGGAGGTACTTACGTACATTTGGCATATGGGAATGTGGCGCACAAATGGGTTGCTTTTTGCATAGCAAGGAGTTGCATTTGGTAGTGGCTACACTTTGTGTACCCAATGCATCATTATACATATATTACAACCCTCTTAAAGTACATGCACACTAGCTGAGAAATATGTGTAATGACATCACTCTGTACTTCAACTTGTATAGAGTACAGTACGGCAGTCCGGTAGGTACGTAATCCTGTTTCTAAAATTGAAAACCCAGTTGGCGTAAATTGAAACCAGTGTTTAAAAATTCTCAAGACTGGAAAGATATTGAAAGGCATTGTGGGAAAAATGGATGCGACCGTAGCGATTGTGTATTCCCTTTTCCGTGTCTGCGAGCACCGAAGTACCCCATAAAAACATTCATTCAATTTTCTCACTAGGTTCTATAGGTTCAGACCCAATTACAATACATATTAAAAACAAAACATAGTAACGGACCCTCTGATGCAAAAAACATCCATAGAACCCCTTTGTTTTCCGGAGATATTTGAGATTTAGTTTCATTTACACACATTCACTATGACGAACTGATAACATTAGTCTCTCACGCAGTATCAAGTTAGACAATATCTTTCACAGTCTGTGACACCGACTACACCGGGCCACCGTAAGAGTACAGTATACCCAGGCTTCATACTGAGCCTATACACTGTTAAAAACACTGTTTAAACTTTTTTACCAACATAGATTACTGAGAGAAACACACAAATGTTGTTTAAACATTTTAACCAACATGCCTCAAGTTACCTTTAAATCATGCAGTTGGTTAAAATGTACATGTGGTTCACCTGAAAATATATCTTGGTTAAAAGTTTAAACAAGCTTATTATTTGACATTACTTACCTCTGCACATAGCCTGACTTTCATCAGTTCATAGTCTCTCTTCATTAACTCAACATGACGGTATTGTTTGTTCATCTCTTCATCCTTCTGTCTCAATTTGGTCTTCAGTGCCTGCATATGGCCTGGGACTTCACCATTGTACGATACTTTGCTGTTAACAGTCATTTTACCGTTTAAGGTGAAGCCAGAGTTGCCATTGGTCATTGGTAGTGTGTTCGAATGCCCATTTATGATGTCACTGGAGGCGTATTCTTTATTGGTTGGTTTGGGGATCAGGCTACCTGCGCCATGTACAGAATTATGCTGCAAACGTTCTGCTCCGCTTTTCAGTTCCTGCAGGAAATCGTCAGGCAAAGTCATTGGGAATGGTAACGGATTCTGATACAGATTGGTAGTATCATTTCCAGGTGGACATTAAATGTGCATGTGGGTCCTGTTTTCTTGTTGGCGGGGAGATCGCGGTTTTCGTAAGTTGACCGATCTTTGCCATTTTGGTGCAACACGTGTTTGTTGTTCTTGTGGGAGTGCAAGTCACTGCTTTGGTATGAGTCGCCATTTTGGTGCGAGTGCGAGTCACCATTTTGGTGTGAGTACGAGTCACCATTGTGGTGCAAGTGCGAGTCACCGTTCTGGTGATAATACGAGTCGCCATTATGGTGGCAATGTCTATCCGGCTTTTGGTATGAATTTTTATCGCCATTTGAAACCGACATGGCATGGTCTTTCATTGATGTTGCTATGGACTGGAGTATCGTTGGTCCAAGTTCAATGTTCTGATACGTAGACTGAATTTGTACTTGTTCGGGATGATCAAAATGTTCTTTCTTCCCTCTCAAGAAGGCTTCGTCCTTCCCAGGAGCAGAGTAGCTTCTTTGTCCTAGTGCCTTTAGACAAGATAGAAACGATGGGTCTTTGTACGCCACGCCCATAACGCTTCACCTTGTGAGCGCCATTAGTTTTCGTTTTGGAGGACGTTTCCGAAATCCGCGACTTGATTGACTCAATCAGCGACAAACCATTTGCAACGTCCATGTTCTCGTAAACACTATGTACTTCCACCTTACGGTATCAATTCATTCTCCATCAATAATCTCAGTGGACGCACACCAATCTACTCGGCCACTACTCCCGTTTAGTCGGCTCTTGCTTCTTGCCCGACTCTCCTCGGACCTTCTCTCACATTATCCCTATACTCATTTGTTCCTTTCCTATATATCCTGTGTGCTGCTGTGTCATTCCGATAACCAGAGCGCAAGGCTGTAGGCGGGCTCGTGTTTATGGAGTTCCAAGGGAGGGAATCCTTTGCCTGATTGCGTATCAAGTATGTACAACTTTAAACTGAGGGCATGCTAACCCGCAAGTTAATGCTCCTTGGGCATTCTGGGGTCTGAGAATGTGAGGAGCAAAGATGTTGGCCAAGTTGCCAAGTCCCATCTCTTTTTGGGTCTTCATACAGGTTAACCTCATGAGGAACTCACGAGATCCTATGAGAAGGTTTATTGACTCGAGGGAGGAGATCCAATGAGAATAAGCTGCGACGACCCCTCTTCTGTCTTCTTTTTCCCTGTTGTCAATGAAAAATGGATGCAAGAATTGTTTAGTTCTTTCTCTAACTTTTCTCTAATATCAAACATACTTCAAAGGGCCCTATTTTGTTCAACACTTGAATGCTTTTATTAATCATTTTCTGAAAAATGTCATGTCATTGAAAGACCACAAAGACATGAGAAATTGAACACCCATATAACAAAGAACATATGCAAGGAGACACAGTTTTGACAAACATGGTGAATGTAACAAAATACGGTATAAATTGAGCGCATCAATCTCAATAATGTCAATGCGGCACTCATAATGCATGTCTAAATTGAAACCTAGCGCAAGCAATGAAATTGCATACATTCCCAAGCGGATTAAGATTATGTTTAATTCAGTTTCCCTTTGTTCATATGCTACAGAATTTCCTTTCACCTGAGATTTAATTAAGATTGAAATAGTGTGTCCCCAAATTTTCATGAGATTTAATGTTCGACACTGCAACTTGCTTGGCTCTGATTTTCAAGCAGTTGTGAGACAGTATTTGTAAGGCCATGAATCAAATAGATTTCCATTCCATGTCCCCCTAAACCAATTAAGTTTACCACAAGCTAACACACGGGATTATGATTATTGTGCTTCATTTTGGGGGTGGTTTTTTGTTTTTTTTGGGTAAGTAATTCACCTTGTCCAGCAATCAATAGAATGAGCCTGATTTCTGTAACCAAATTTGCACGAGTACGTCATTGGCTTTACCTTTGCTGACAAACGTCTTATACTACATTTAGTGTGTACTTACCTTACTGGACAATAGAACAGTTTGACTGACAAGACTACCAATGTTCATCCCCCAAGAACTTCTTGAGACAAATTGAAGAATCCTTTTCTTCATTTTTAGACCTGTGAGGTCCCAAAGCCTTATTGTTTTCAACAATTTGCAGCTGTTTTCAGATTTCTAGTTAGTTTTAGTAATTTTATAGGTCACTTTCATGTCTTGTAGTCCCTTAAGCAGGTGAAATCCATTTTGTATATTTATAAATCAACTTCCTTGGACTGAATGTGCAATATTTAAAAAAATGTTGATAGAAAGAAACTTTGTCTCTACAGATATTTAATTTTTATGACAATTGTGCCCAATACGACTATCTCCTTTGGTTACTCCATTAGCGTGATGCTCACTTAACTCTAACAATTCGAAATGATTTGATATGCTTTTAAGAAACCTGAACTTTCTCAACTGAATTTTCAAACATTTTAAATGTTTACAAAAAGAGCATACCTTGAAATACTTCCTCTATAAGAGTACGTTGATACCAAGTTTTATGGCCAAAACCTGCTATTTGTAATAGAAAAGACTTGCCACCAAAATGGTGCTTCATTATATACGAGTCCCCAGGAATCCACAAAAAATTCACAACCAACACGTGTCAATCAAACCGGTTTTGTAAGCCGGTTCACAATACTCATATTCTTGGTATTCTTAAATGGAGTACTCAACAATGCCGCTAATTAATATGGAAGAAATCTGATGTGACCGCAAGCTGTCGATAATATTTTCTCGAGAATTTTTTTTTAATATATTTTAAGGAGAGAGCGAACACCTAAGACGCATTCGTGTCACAAATTACTCCCCGTGTTCCAATACTGGCATACACATGCTGCCTCTCCTAACAAAAGTTGACGGGAAATTACAGGTCAAAACGACCCTGACAGTTCGCCTGGTGTTCTAATAGAGCTAAAGCAAGCACAGGCTAAGGGTCATATAGCTATCCACTTTTTCCTTGAGGGCAAAACTAGATTTCCTCTGTTTTTCAATTGCATCTAGTGACTGATGAGTCCCAAATGGGGACGAAACGCGTCTCACGGTTTTTGAAGCCAATCTTTCAAACCTCATGCTAGTAAAACAATAAGAATTTTACCGCTAGTTTTGACACAGAGCCATTAACGCTTTAAAAAACTAGACCATGTAGGCCTACACGGCCTTTACATTATTCTAATAAGCAGGCCAATGTGTGTATGTTTCAAGGGTCATACAACCCACTCGTTGTTCATAGAACCCCAAGCTTTTTAAAACAGCAATACAACATATGCACAGGTCTATTATACATATTTTCTATACAGCTCTATAAAATAAGACTCAGTGGTTCATTGATTTTAGAGCTCATGACCCAACCCAACGTCAAACAAGAAATATACCGTGACCATGTATTTCTATATGAAAACAGCATCAAATTTCTGATCTATTATAGTGTACCCTCATGCTCATCTCTTGGTGGTATCCTCCTCCCCCCTAAAAAGGTCCACCATGTAGGACTACCCTGTTTTAAACCAGGTCTAAAGCTAGACTTCTTTCAGAATAACCATCCAAGACCTCTACATATGTCTTTAGTGTGATTTTCTGATGACATCATAGACCCTAATTCTTTTTCTAGGGTCATCGATGACATACACAACTCTTATATTGTTTCTCCATGCTAACATCTGGGGTGATTAAATTATTTGTCAAACTAAATAAAATGACAGTTATCTAGGGAATTTAAATGAGCAATGTTTGTTCTGCTAGAAGTCATTCTGTATCAAATAATCACTACTACAAAAGGGACGATCTTTCCCCCTTTTTTTTTAATGCTTAGCCATATCAGCATTGCTAAATGCATAACATACTGTCGAGGTGGTCATTGTTAATTTCTGTACGATATCTTATACAAAACATTATTCCTCTGAGGGTACGTACTTGACCTTTAATTTTAATTGTTAAAATAAATAACTGTTAAAATAAAATACAACATCGGTCCTTGGCGCTTGTGTTGCCTGCATCCGCGGTTAGTGAATGCTAGGCTAACATTACGTTGGACGTTGATATGTGACCTTGTGACCTCATAAACAAAATGAGGCGTTTGCATGTGAAAATCCATAAACTAAGTTTGGTTCCAATTGAACTATTTTACATTGTTCAGCCTATCTTACAACTTGACCCTCACCTCCATACCTTTGCCTTAGTATGTGACCTTTGACCTCATCAACAAATGAGGGATCCATGTTGCACCTATGATTCAAGTTTGGTTCCAATTTGATACTCAACTTTTCAATGAGGTCAATTGTTACTTTTCAGCTATTTTACAACTGACCTCACATGACCGTTGACATTGATTGTAATCTTGCCACCTCATCATCAATTGAGGGATCCCATGTTGCAACCTATGAGTCAAGTTTGGTTCCAATTGAAGCTTCAACTTTTCAAATGGACGGTCCACTTTACATTTCAGGCCTATTTTAAAATGACCACACATGACCTTGACCTTGGCATGGACCTTTGACCTTGGCATCGACCTTGACCTTGGATTTGACCTTGACCTCATCAAAAAATGGGGGATTCCATGTTGCACCTGTGCTCCAAGATTGGTGGGTTAAATCCATCAAAGTATAGGATATTACAGGCAAAGTTAACCCTTTTTCACAACAGACATCAACAATATAGAACATCAAACAACATACATCAACAGACATCAACAACAGACTACAGTGGGACAAAGTGATCCCTATTTTCCTCTTCCTGGCCTTATGCGGCGACACAATACTACTTAAAAAGGAAAGCTGACTTCTTTTTTATTCAAACTTAGCTAAGGCACTGCTCATCAAGTTAGTAAGTTGTGTTGTAAATAAATAATTCTGGAATTGTCCCCTATATTATAACAAAATAGCGTGCCCCAGTTTTTCCTTATGTTAGCAAGAACACCACCCCTCTTTCATAAACAATTAGTCTAAAAGAGCTATTTGCTATACTGGGGACAACATGGTGTTTGGTTTGTGTGTGTGTGGTGGCTCTTTTGTACTGTATTTTGGCCCCACTTTTTAGGGTCAGAGGAACTGTTTGTTGGCAAAAGTGCAAAATGGTGGAAGTGCTAAGTGCCACAGCTAATTTCACATGTTCACATGCTTTAGTGGGTTTCTGATACTAGGTCATATACCAATTAATTACCAATGTTTCTGCTGTACTAGTACTCTAAACCACACTAAATGTATTTACTTGATCTCAAGTAAATGTATGCATCTCAAATGCCTGCCCTCCACTTTAGTTAACACCCGAACAACGACTCTTACTTAGGGATCCATTGTTCTTGTTTCATCAAACCCAACAAAGAATGTATGAGAAATGGACAAATGGTAAACTTTTTGTTGCCTCATTTAATAATGACCAATCAAATGAGCCTAATAGCATGACCATAAGCCTAAAATATATACCAAACATAATTAAAATCATAATTATAATTACGTTAAGGGCCATTTCATATATTTTAGCATCTATGGTTTGTTTAGGATCCAACCAATCCTAAGAAGGGGTTAAACCAGGTGGTGTTACTAGGCAATTGAGACGAGGAGCAAATCAATCTTATCTGGTGGCCTGATCCAAGAGTGTTA
The DNA here is from genome assembly GCA_023653785.1 of Ophioderma brevispina. Classification (NCBI taxonomy): domain Eukaryota; kingdom Metazoa; phylum Echinodermata; class Ophiuroidea; order Amphilepidida; family Ophiodermatidae; genus Ophioderma; species Ophioderma brevispina. The sequence continues at coordinate 20,226 of JAMKCH010003119.1, forward strand.
AATGGGACCATCTGCACGCAATCACACAACAATGCAACCCAATTTACATTAACTATTGGCCCATTTAGTACAAAATTGGTGTGCCCCGGGATTGGTCACAGTCCCCCAAAATAGGGGATAAAAATTCCAATGTTATTCCATTCTGCCCTGATATTTTGAGCATGAGGAAATAGTTCTAGAAATTATAAAATCTTGAATTTCTGCAAAGATATTGTCTGTGTGTGCAAGATTAGACTCACATACAATACATAGCTACAGTTTCGATTGGAAGTTCATTTGGTTAGGCAAGTCAAGGGGTGAGGCTAGGGCGCATAATTCCCCTTTAGTAAAATTTACTATCACACAATTGACTTCCCTTAATTCGCATACCAGAAATGAAGTACTTTGCAAAGGGCCTCCATGGAATGATGGGTTCTGGTACCACGGAAATAGCCCTTGAGAAAGATGCCACGTGTGGACCCGCTTCCAATTTATTCAAAGTCTGCTGCTCTCCGTATCTATTGCATCTTGCAAGTCTTGCACCATGCCTGTCCAAACCTACCGTTGTAAATCTGTGTCAAAACAGGCAAAGGATCAGTTGTAGTATTTTGTACGAATTTTGCAACCATGACCATTTCAGTTGGTATGAATATTTTATTTTTTCCCCCCACTTTTCATTTCTTGGCTCTCTTGCTACCAAAGAGGTTAGATTAACATAAAAAGTCTAGAGATCAGACTGCCATCTTGATTCAACGAAGCTCACTGGCTGATGCTTAAATGAGTACCGCACCAGCCCATTATACCTAAAACTTACAACAGGAAAAATAAACTTTTCTTTGTTGATTTTGCCAGGCGAACCTAGGTATAAAATGATCCTTAGACATGATCCAAGAACATCGTCAGGCATGTGTTTTTCAGAACGTATTACCATCAAAAGATTGGGCAGATGTTTTTTTGGCAGACTTTCAATATAGTAGTGCACAGTTCGAAAGAGTTTTATTAGTATGGAACTTTGATCTCGGGTAAGTGCGCACAGCGCCTCCGCCAACTCGCTCGTTGTATTATTGTAATACCGCTAAAATAGTGTGTTCATGGCCACTCAGATTTACCCGGGACAGCCGAAGCTGCTGCTACAATCAAGCATCAAGAAACTGAACATGTGATCATAGTGCTTTTTAATATGTTAGGCATATTAGACTATAAATTTACTCAAAATCCAGCAAAATGATTTTCTTCTATGACTATATTTGTACAAAATCCAATTCATTTTACAGTGTAGGATTTTTAAATGCCATGTGCTAGGTATGTGCTTGTATGACTGGAAGGTGGAATTCTTTGTCATAGATCGATCAAACAAAAGAATCCCATGTGTCACCTCAGCGTTGATGAAACGACTTTCAAAGTGGAGGGGCCACTTGGCACTTTATCTGAACAATTTGCAATACTTTATCATTTTCTTGTGCAGCTATGACAAGCCTACGTGTAACATCAATAAATTTTGAAAAGTGTAGGAGGCATGCCCCGGCCCCCTGCGCTCCCCGGTTCTGCCGCCGCTGTTTCATGTGCAAGTACCTACATCACGTATGGCATACATACCTCACTAGTGATTAGCTTCGACGTGCATGTGTTTAACTTCTAAACATGTTGAATTTAGAACCTAAACATATTACATTAAAAACTAAATACCATGTTTAGAGTCTAAATGCCACATTTAGAATGCAAATGCTTGATGGATGATGTGGCAACCCAGTGCAACATGCCTCATTTAAATGTGCTGCTGTCTCATGATTCTACAGAAAGCGAATAAATGTTGATCGATCACAAATTTGCAGTGTGTAAAGCTTAGCTATGTCACATGTCGGAAGTTTCCACCTGGCTTGGTCACATCACAGAAATTAGTTTATCAGTTGGTTTTCCAGGAATCTTGGCACATGAGACTCTGCACATGGTATGAATCTTGAGCCAAATTGTCACATGGGAAAACTACATCCTTTAAAAGCAGTCTCATTTTTGGTTTGTGTCAATCAGTCTTCTAAATTTTATTACCGGCAGCCAGGTATTACAAGATAGAGTTTTTGTAGCATAGAGAAGCATTCAAACATGATGATGTGAACCCATACAACAAGCATTTCCACTTATTTGAAAACAATTTGGATGTTTGGAATGCACATAATTATGATTAAAGCAATAATAGCACATTTTTCAAGAGCGCCCTCATTTTTCAAAACTTGAGAATTTTGTTGTGTGGTTGGAATCGTCTAGTAAAAAACTATACCTGCAAACAGTAATCTCAAAGTTCGTATATGTCATAAAAGGAGCAATTTTGTAAATAGAATTGAGATACGAGGCTAATTACAACGGTGGAGATGGAAACGCCAAAATCTGTCCGTCCGCTATAAAATAATGCCACCTAATGAAAATGACCTCTAACATTACTTGTCTGAACCAATGGAACAACTAATGGATGAGTGTAGACACGTACATAGCGCTATTTCCCGGCTATTTCACATTGGAAGACCATTTCCAGCAGTCACCGAAAGTGGTCCAAATTGCCGTACAAAAATCAATCCTTCCAGCTTACATCCAGACCTCTCAATACGTGGATCCTGGTTTTCCTACCAGAAATCATTTTTTACCGAAATTCCTATACCACAATGCACCAACGATGTACGAGTAGATATGCATCACTTCATGCACGCTCGCAGTTTAGTGCGCCTCCTTTGAACTACGTGCACATTTTGTTGTGCAAAAATTACAAGGCAATCAAAGAGTACTTGTTACCGTACTGGTAAAATTTATGTACAGCAAACGGTTTTCGCAGAGTTATGACAGAAAAATTACTGTATGACACAAAACACCATAGAATATATGCGCTATTTATTTTATCTACTCGTACATCGTTGGTGCATTGTGGGATAGGAATTTCGGTAAAAATGATTTCCGGTAGGAAACCCAGGATCCACGTATTGTGACTGTGATTTATGACTGAAGGGATTTTGAATCTTTTAGGTAGGACAGTCTCACAAAAATTTTGAACTGTTGACCCAAAGTAAGACTGATTTTAAAGAGAGAATAAACCCTTAATGCCAGAAAGCCAACTTATTTTTATAATCTGAGGGCAAATTTCTGACACCTGTCATTGCTCACCTGAATATACCCTCTTCCATCAGGCCACGTTCTCTTATGTAGGATACACACAGCTCAACAACTGCAGGGATTTCTTTGGTCTCGTTTTCACTCTCATTAACAATGGTGTCTTCAAGAGTTGCACCAAACACACCTATAATAATAGAAACAAAATGCGACTATTTGATGAAATTTATTTTACCAAAACATGATTTCAGTAACTCACTGTGTTTCTGTGTTCCATATTGTAAAAAAAGTTTCAGTGGTTAAGCTATTACACTGTTACAGCTGCCCAAGAAACAGTGGTTGATAGAGTAGATCATAATCAGTTTTGGACAGTTCAAGACATTATGGATTTCTTAAAGGGGTACTACTGATCCTCAGCCTCTACCCAGGGATCCTAAATGAATCAGGATATGCCATGTCAATCAGGACTACTATGTAAATGAAAAGGAGTGAAACTTTTACTCTCAAAAAGAGGTCACTCTGTCACCATTCCAAATGAGTGGTTTGGACTTTAAAAGAGTAATTTCCACTCAAAAAGAGTGAAAATCACTTCCAAGAGGGATTTCCAATCGGTTTCCATGTTTCCTTTGTTTAACTCCTCAAAAGGGTTGCCTTCTTTAACTCTCAAACGAGTGGAACTTTCTTTTTTGAGAGATTTTCACTCTTTTTTGAGTGGAAATTACTCTTTTAAAGTAAAATAAACACTCATGTTGGAGTGGTTTACAAACGATTCACTTTTTTGAGAGTGAAATTTTCACTTTTTAACATTAGAGAGTATGGTGGCTGTGCCGCAGGCCTTGCAGATCGGTTGTCATAAATAGGTGCTGTTGTTGATGAGGAGGATTTTAGAGTCGACACAAAATTATTTAGGATCCAAAATTTTGACTACTTCCTATAAAATCTAGGGTTCCTCGGATGCGGCTATTAGTGATCAGGCATGGACATTTAAAGCTATTATTAAAGTGTACTAATAGGCTAATTTTTAATTTAAGTATTTTATAAAAGATGTCTTTGCGGTCTGAAAGAAATAATATCTACTGCAATATAGATTGCCTTATTAGCTGAATTAACTAATAAATGTTGTCCACGGAGGTCGCCATGTTCGGCATTGGTGACGTTGCTCGGCATTTGTGACGTTGTATGACTTGAGAAGTCAATAGATAAAAACAGGTGTCTCAGGAATGTCTAGGGTACTCCTGGCCAGAAAATCGGATTATATAGTGTTTCCAGTAGAAAAGCAGTAACGATCGATTAAAAACTGGGGCGGATTCTTGAACAGAATGTAGCCGAAAAGGTTTGGTTATGTGATTCATTGGCTACTTATTTCAAAGACACACTATGTACTATATACCATCATGATTTCTCTTTTTCTCGTGGGCTGATCAAAATGGCTGCAATCATACGGAAGATATTATAAACGTTTTACTTTGTTATCAATAGTATAGTGACATTTTTCTGACTGAAAGACATTCATTTGAAACAAAAATGTATTTATAAAATGTTGAAGCATAGATTATATTAGCCTGACATTTTGCGTTAAGAAAACCTTTAGAATTGGGTTTATGGTTAAGATACGGTTATAGACACGATTTGCAGATATAAAAAGAAGATTGATCAGTAAAGCAATTTAGTGGGCGTGACATCTATACTCATCGATCATATCAAAGTACATGTGTAAATTTTTGCCAGTTATGATATCTTGCGACAATTTTAGACAATAATGAAACCACAAAAGATGACTTAAGCAAAGCTCTTGCTTCCAACAAGAAGTTCAGCATGAGAGTTTAATCAATGACAAAGACCTCTGACTCACTCAGCATGAATTTGCAGAGTCAAGAAATAAACTATCACATGATCACAAAAATGTTGTGCCTCAAATAGCTGCCACAGGTACTCTGTAAAAGCATGAACTTCTTTGTAACAACTGAATTGCAAATCAAGTAGTTGTGAAAAGGAAATGTTTGCTAGGTGCATAGTTAGCAGGGCGCCAGACAGGGCAGTGTGCAGGATTTATTTCAAGGAGTGCAGGACTTCGAAAAAGTGGACCTTTTTTGGTAAAAGTGGACCTAACCTCCCCTTAAATGGTGCTTTTGGGACTTTTTGAACATCTCACCATCTAAAAGTGGACTTTCTTGTCAAAATCTCCAAATTTTTTATTATTTTTTTAAACAAAATTTAGCATAAAGTGGACTTTTGCTCCTTTTGTGGAATTTTTTTGGGGCGACAGCTAAATCTACCCATTTTGCACTCTTTTGACCTTTGACTGGGACATTTCCGGCTACAATTGGGATACCTGGATATCTGTTGGGCCTACTGGGAAATTGCGCCCTCAAAACCACCGACCAGGCTGGCTATGTGCCTGATGTTTTGCAAAGTGGAAATCTTTTGGGCAAAAGACTGGACACCTAAAACCAGATAATTCAAGATCAAAGAATAAATATGATGGCAGATATGATCAAATGCTATACTAATTATTTTATCCACCCATTTCTAAACTAAAATCACTGAAAATGCATCCTAAAAAGAGAGCCCATAGCGGTTTGTTACCAATCATGTAGATCAGCAGAGTCTTAAGGTCTTGGTAGAATGATCGGTGACGTGTGTGTGTGTGTGTGAAGCGAAACTATTTAGTCCAGATGGTCTTCAAGTTGCTTTTTGAAAGTCTTTGGCTCTTGGATTTGTACAAGTGAGTCCGGTAATGAGTTCCATTCTGTTACTGTTCTGGGTAGAAATGAATATTTATAGGTATCCGTATTTGCTGATATAAGATTTACTGTGTGATTTTCTGGTTGGGCGAGTTACCGGGTGCAGCAGGTTTTCAATTGGAATGGCGAGCAGCTAATGCACGGTAACAAATAACTAGATGCATCTCCCCCTCTCAATTTTATTCCTGGTTAGCTCCTCTGTACACACGTAAAACAGTGATTAGAAATTTTAACTCCTTTCTGAACACAATTTTCACAACATTTAAACTCTGGAACTCTGAGTATGCATAAGGAACTGTTGTTTTGCTTTAGATTTTGCTAAAATATATTACAAGGAAAGATTTCTATTGAACTGCGAACATTTTGTATGAGACTACACTCATAAGTTGGCCACTTCCAAAGTGATTTTCACTCATCACCGTATAGTCCTCCCCTGCCAGGGGGCGCTATGTCTTACTATCATTTTAGTGACAGCAGTTGTATGGGATGGGAATGTGGTTAGGACCACCCTTCTTAGATTGCGTGTTTTTACATTGGATTGTACATGTACAATACATGTGTTTTATACACATACCTTTTAATCATTATTATTTTGTATAAATATATTGTTTGTTTAAATCTGGAAAATTAAATTGAATGTATAATCACAAAAAGGCAGCTTTCAAATTTTCACCTGCTCCACGCTCGCATCGCCCAGCATAAATCATAAGAACTACTTATCCATACGCACACACACCATTTGCTAAACGCTAAGAAATAGAAGGATTACGGTGCAGACAATGTGAACTGGATGCGATGAGTGACGGCAGTGCGTCACTATCCTATGACACATCGCAACATTCATGTTACAATTTGCTGGCAAATTGGAACCACATTAGCTCACTAGATCTCGGGTCCCATAAGTCTCCGAGCCACGTATGCTACTCACCTGTTAAGTATCAAGAGCTGGGTGAAGTTAGGTTTGTGGATGCTATATAATACATTTTATGGTTTATTGTTGGTAGCCTCTTTTACAGTCTTTGGTTTGTGATTTTCTTCCCTGATAATGACAAGCACACCTGGGAAGCATTCCTTGTACCAAGTAATTTGGGTCATATAAGCTCTGCTAATAGTTTCTTTTAGCTAAGAACTAGCGGGCAAAATTCTTCAGGTGAAAATGACAAATTTGGACAATTTCTGGACTAAATTCTTTGCTTAGTCCCTCAGACTGGATCGAACTCCTCACAAGGTCATTACAAATATTGCTTATAACCAGTACAGTAGCATATGCAAAGAGAATTCAAGTTCTGTTCACCTTACTTCTGCCAGCAATTTGCAGTGATTTGGGAAAGACAAGTTGGAATTTAATTTAGTTGGGAGAATGACAACTATAGGCCTACATGCTATATATGGGCGAAGCACATGTTGACTATATGAGAAGAGAGAGTAGCAAATAGTGGCCAAGAGAAGGCAGAGTTGCTCCCTTTTAAATAATTTCTTTTCTTTTTTATTTGCTAATGCCCATATTTTGTATTATTTTGTTGCCCTTCAGGATGCCAGTGTACACAATGGAGTAAAAACCCTGATGCTCCAGGACTGGGAAGTATATTTTTAAAGGCCGACTCAGAGGTTTCCCGAGGAGGGTGCCCTCAATTTTCAAACAAATCGGGGGTGTTTGCATATACATAATGCTTGTCCATATACTAATCACTGTGTGAAATAGCTAAGCTCAAATCAAAGTCCTTCATATAGAAAATCACAACTTTGTTATAAAATTCCAGATCCGGAATTTTGTTTTACACAGTAACCTATGGCACTGTTAATCATACATAAATGTTTAGAGCATGAAAACAAAGAATCCAATTCGTCTCAAACTTTGGAATTGAGGATTTTAGGTGACTATTTGGCAGTTTACTATTTTCAATTATTACACACAAAAAATTATATTTGAAAATCCCTGAGTCAGCCTTTAATTAGAGTAAAATTGTTGGTATCTTTCACATCATTTGTAAGAAGTTGGCTTTTAAGAAGCCAATCACACTGCTTTTTTAGAGACCATTTTCAACTCACTGGGTCTGTTTCAGTTCATAATAATTGAAGGACAGCCACCCCTTAAAATAAGAGAAGATATCAATAGCCTCCCACAATGCATTGCTTCCAATCGAGATTTTTGTACAGGTAGTTATGTGAATCGTTAGAGACAAAACATTCTTAAAATGCAAGCTGGTGATCAGTAACTTAATTTAGCCATGTTTCATCTCTAACGATTCACATCAGTACCCGTACAAAAACCACCATTGGATGCAATGCATCGTGGGAAGCTACTGATATCTTCTCTTCCTTAAAATGATGGGTAGATGGGTGGATAGAATTGCTCAACTTCAAGCTTCTCATTTACCAAATCCTGCTGTGCTAGTGCACTGGCTAAGCATAACCTTTAGTGAGACAGGGGAAGATGCTGGGGTGAATCCGTACCCCCAGACAGACACACCAATTTCCCTTTGTAATAAAACACTAGGAAAATTGAGTAAAAATAAACTCAAATTAGACCGATAAGGACCAAAATTGTGTCTGGAGACCTTTATTTCTACGTTTTGCGATTATAATTGAAAGAAGCTTCATTTTGGTAGACCTGGGCTCCACATTTGCGCATCAGTTTTGATTGACCCCTTATCACACCCTGCCGTTCGTGACCCATTCCACAGGGTCACACCCTGCCATTCTGTGACCCAGTCTATAGGCCTGCTTAAACAGGTGAATTGTGACAGTGTATTGGCATAAAGCTTAATGAATAGAAGCATAGATCTTAGACTTCTTTTGTCTACACTGAAACTGACACACCGGATTACGAATTCTGACAAAGTGGAATCCTCCAGAGAACATGTACCAACTGGAAACTGACCACAGCCGAGACCGAGAGGGGGCCAAGGCCTCGGACAAAGCGGCTTTACCTGTATACATAATAAGTCTAAGAATACTTGGGAAGGGGCCAAGGTTAAAGACCCTGTGTACTGGATAAGATGCCCTGGGAGGGGTCAAATTCTTATACCCAAGACAGAATGACTGTATCTGCCAGTGTGAGGGGAAAATGTCTTAAATGATCCATACCAGCCTTGTTAAGCCAAAAGAATACAAAGCAAACTAGACTATAGGGCGTAGATCAAATAACCAACTGTATAACAAATTCTGTAGCCCCCATCAATTTCTTTTTCTCAATAGTTTCATTGTTTGCTGAAGTCTATGTGTATCCATTGGTCACTGATATTGGGGAAAAGAAATTGAGGTGACATTTTATTAATTTTAAAGAAAATGTGCCAGTTTAATTTGCAGGAACAGACATTTATGATTTTAATAATTTATTACGAATTTACACTTGGTTTTGCACTAGCCTCCTGATGGGGACTACGAAACAACAGCATAGAAGGGCATGCCCCATAGTTTAAACGAGATCATACGAATTGTGACAACTGTAGTTATATTTAATTAAAAGTATAAGAAGGGATTGCAAACTCACTAGGCCATGAAAAATAATGCTGTGTTGCTATAGTGAAAAAGACCAAAATTAATTTTTGATTTGGAATTTTGTTCAATATACTGAAAAAGCACCCATTTGCGATTTGAGCTTATTTTGACAGTATTCTTCAAACCTAAATTCTGTGCTTTTACACACTTTTTTGTGATGTTGGGGTCACAAGAGGGGAACACAGTGATTGATTTTCTTTTGGTCCTATTTTGACCCAATACATTTTACTCTTATTCTCTAGATCAAGCAAGATCTTGCCTCCTTGCTTCAAGATTGTGTGTTCATTAGTCCATCTAAAAGAATCCTTACATTCAAATGTTTTGAAAGTCAGTCATTTCCACTGGGCATCTGCTTATTTGGGACATAACAGAAAATATACCAACATGGATCCCAATCTATACTTTGTAACTTTTAATTGAGTGCCACATCCCCAAGTCTTAAGTGTGTAATCCTTCTACCATTATGTCAAATTGTAAAGATTCTTTGAAAAGGGGATTTACACTCGTCGTGGTTGAGATGAAATGCGGGTGCGAACAAAAACATAATTGATGTCAACTGATTCTTCACTTGCTCTCTGTCTTAATGCTACACGGAATGCTGGTTCCATCTTTAAACAGAACAATAGTTTGCTAAAAATCACGTAAAAGCTATTACTATTTGTTGTGAACTGTGTGATTATGGTTTATTTCAGAGATGAATATTCTGCCTTTGCTCAATTTACAATTATGATTGTGTCAAAAATAAGATTAACATAACCATCAACACTGGGTTGAAAGTAAGGTAAGGCAAACCCAAAAGTTAGCCTTCTAAAACTATGGATGCCTTTAGCGACCTTTAATAAGGTTCCGTTGTTTTGGGGTAGGTATTGTTGTGTGTTTGTAAATATATCGGTATTCTTCCAAGGTCCTAGACTATCATTTGAGAGCAAAATTAGAGGAATTCAATTCGTTGGAAGAACTTTGACCTTCCCCTTGTTTTCTCTTTCCTTTCTTCTCTCCTCTCCTTTTCCCTCTTTGCATCCACATTCGTTGTTGTTTCCCATTTTAGTCTTTTGGGGGAAGTGTTCTCCTTCCCTCTAATGGGTCGCCACTGACTTAAAATGAATACACTGAGTTAAACTGATTTAGAATACATAAGAAAAGTACTTATTGATAGGTTAAAATTGGTGTTGGACAAAGTTAAAGTATATCGTTCACGGTGAGGGACTACATGACTACTAAGATCTTGATACATTGACATTGCAGAAATCTAGCCTTATCATTTCTCACAAGCTAGTTTTCATCAAATTTGAGAATATGTCACATTAATTTTCCAAAACCTCGATGATTGCCCTCATAGGCTATTGTACTAGCCGATGAAGAATTAAAAAGCATTAGCGTGTGATTGGACCTGTCAAGAAAATGTATTTGAATCGCAGTTAATTTACTGTACAACATACTTAACACAAGCTACGACTTATCGGTAGTAGTAGCGGTATGATTCACGTCCATGAGTGATATCTAACTATTAGGCACAGACGACCTAAAGTCCAACTGGCCAAAAGATTTTTCAAAAATATTTTATTAAGAGAGGAAAAAAGCAAACCACTTTGCGGCCTTTGGTCACAACAATGCTACAAAGAAAATCAACCACAACCCCAAGGGTTGTGGTCAGGCAAACCATGGCCAGAAGGGATTTTCCTACAAGGGCTACCAAATGATCTTTAAAGATATACTGCAGGTTTTGCTGTTTGAATTAACCTTCAGAGGGCCTCCGGCAGGATAAGGAAGGCTAAATCATTCATTGAAGCCAATCAGGGGCATTGTAACAAGATTGGGGGAAAAATAATTTAGAGACTGCTTTTCAATTGGTTCATTAAATACATAGATCATATAATCAGCCAATCAATCAAAGAACACTGGAAGATAGTGGGTACCGCAGAAGGAATCAGCTCTACCAGGATGCCAATCACAAGGGGTTACACTATGGACCTAATATTTTATGGTCATTAGATCTCGTGGTGAAACACGCAATTTCACGCTACTATGAATCAACACGATCCCGGGGTCAGACTGGGGGCAGGGCGCAATCCAAGAAAGGGTGTGACTGTTACAAAGAAAAGGTGATTCTGAAGTCGACAGGTGTACGATTCAGAAGCTTGAGAAGTCTCATTCGTAAATTTTTTCCTGGCTCGGCAACAGTTGTGACTGGAATGGGCAGAGATAGGGGGATATGACTATGTAAATTGGGGAAGGTGTGTTAAGTGGATATTATGTTTCTGGGACTTTATTGAGTTAGTGGTGTAAATTAAGGCACCCAACATGGTGTTGGAAGTCTTGTTTAGTTTATAAGATCAATATCTATCAATCAAAATTACGTACCAGATTTTATGCTAACTATCAGTTCAACCTGGGTTATAAGCCGACCTTTAGGTATAAGGCCCAATCAATTTTGCAAATTAAAAAAAAAAAAAAAAAAAAAGCTTATTAAAGGTGCATTGTGATCCTATAGCCCTTTATTATTTTTTTTTAAAGGGATAAGCAGCGAAGGTGCTGAACCAAAACAACGAAAAAAAACATCAACATTCGTATTTTGGTATTTTGTTACTTGCATAGATGCTAACATTAACTGCAAGTGGTTGCTTGAAATCTTGATGGATTAAATATAAGGCAGAGTACTTTTTAATGATTCTGTAATTCTATTATACGTGGTATCAAAATTCCAACTTGAGATCAAAAACCTTTACGTGTGAATATCCCAGATTTATAAGCGAAATATTGTGCACCTTGATCTGTACAGTTTGACTGCAAACACAAATATTATTGATCTTTGTTTATTCTGTGCTGGTGTAAACCACAATCAGCTGTTTAGTGTAGATTTTGAGACGTCATCGCTGTATGTCTATTTGTGGGAGACGGTATGAAAAAATTCACTATTTAGCATTTTTGTTCCTACATTAATGTAGTTATATGGAATTGTACACACTTAGCCTTGATTCATATAAGCTAAAAAATGCATTTCCACATTTTTTATTCTCTTAAATTATTGCTATTTATCCCTTTATTTAGATATCCTTGAGGAAAAGTTATTTCCAAAATTTCAGTTGCTTCTGATGGTGTATTTTGATGGTTATATAATCATATGGTCATATCACGATGCCCCATAGGCCACTCCTATGTAAATGCTCTCAGTCATGGACAGAACAAAATGATGAATTTCCTCCAGAGTAGATTGAACCTGCATGCAAGACTAGGCAAACAAACATGCTATACTTAGGCCATGGTTCGGATGATGTAAAAATCTCAACTTCTTTTAGGTTAAGATGGGGAACAAGGCTATGGATCACAAAATGCCCCCTTTAAATTCCATCGGAAACTAAATCCTACATCATAAAATACCTTGTCAACTATGCACCGACTAAAAAAAGGGTCAAAAATTTGATCACAGAAAGGGTCATTTTACATGTTTTTTACCACCAGTGGTCAAAATTTTAACCCCATTTTTTGCCAGTGCGTAGTTGACCCAAAACCAGGTAAAAATGACCCCCTTGTTTAAAATATTTTTCAGTCCAATGTCTTTTATCCAGACGTATAAATGGGACCAAAATTTGTCCGAGTGAGTGAAAAATCCAGATAACAGAGTATTGTTTCAATTCAACAGTCCAGAAGAAAGCGTACAAGTACATATACGTACAAGTACATACATACGTCAGAATTTCCCACAATGCAATGCAACTTTTTAATGAAATACATAAGGTTTTAACATTTCACCCCGAGACGGTTTATTTTTTACAGTTCTGAAGCTGCAATCTTCACTACATAGAGTTTTAAAGCTTCACTATATAGAGTTTTAAAGCTTAACAAAATGTATGTGCGGATCTTTTTCAAATAAAAGATATTAATGAAGAAAATTTATGTCGTCATCAGTGATATTTTTTTCAATAATTAAATTTTGACATCAAAATCAAAATTTGTTTATAATGTTGTTTGGCATTAGTTCTGAAATTAGTATCCTTTCTCGTTTCAAAACTGAGAATCCCAAGAGGATTTTATAAAATTCTTTTGTATTTCTTTATAATTGTGTGACGTATGTACGTACTTGTATGTATACCTACAAGTACGCTATTGTCTGCACTGTTAAAAGTATCAGTAAATTTTTCCTTGTCATTCTTGGGATTTATTCATTGTGGTGTAGCAACCTAAGATGCTTGCAAAATGTTTCTTCTCCTTTCACTATATTGGATATTTATAGGTGGAATGCAAGTACAATTAAAAGAGTGAAAAAGTCCTATCTCATAAGACAACAATAAGGACCAATCTTACACCATGCAGCTCAAAATATGACCTTTATCAAATTGCTTTCCTTATCCCTGGGCACCAAAGCAGCAGACAGCCTCGAGGTGCAATATTCCTGCACTTCAAGCATTACATCTATCGTTAAGTATGATTCCTTAGCTCATTTAAAAAAATAGGTCACAGAGTATGGTTTTCATTACTGTAGAGATTGCGGTGATGTACTATCAATACCTTCTATTTTTGTTTGTGGTTCAATTACAAAACCAGTTAAATTTAGATCAGCTATTTTGGTTTTTGCATAACAACCATGACTAACTACCATAAAGTATGTGCAGTTCATGTGCAAATAAAACTTGTGCGAATTTCACGAGCAATGACGATTTGCAAAATTTTCAGTTGAAAAGAGAGCTAGAATTCTTTTAAGGCAATAAGTGAGCTGGAGGCATTTTGAATTGTGGCAATAAAGAATAAAGGTTTATTTTGGACCCCATGATGGTCCCTCATTATTTTAGACCAGGCAATACTAAGGTAAGTTCTTTCATGTAAAAAATGATGGTATCACTGGTATAAATTCATTGGAAGAAACCATACTTGGTCTATAAATCATACCGTTACACTCTTTGAAAAAAGGTGCAACTTAGAACCTTGTTTCTCCCATATATAGAACCCTTAATTTCTATAAAGAACCATAAGGATATAGCCCTTTGTGCATGTTTTCATTTTTGCAAAGTTAGGCAAAAAAATGTTAAGCCTTTTTGTTTCTGATATAGTGTTTTGGCTAAAAAACATTCTTTCTGTTCTACATCGGCATGTTACATGATCTCCGTTGGAAACCATTAGC